>WBNO01028400.1:6655-27445 GCA_013400575.1 Peucedramus taeniatus
TAGTAGCAGACCAAGTTTAAATGCAAATGATCTCTGCTTTTTTATTATCTACACAAGGAGTCAAGGAGTCAAGTCACTGTAGTCATAGCCAAAGTGAAAAGTCGAATCTCTGATGTGATTTACAGCTTAAAACTCACGATAAAGGTGCTGCAGCCCTTCTAGAATTGATTGTGTGTCAGGGAGAGAAAGTAGCACCTCATTTGTCCTTGTTCATTTCAATAAACTCAGAATTAGTCCCACAATTTGGGCTCAAATTTCAATGTGTTCACCCATCATGCTTATGGCAGGAGTGGTTTGAGGGTATATTGGAACAGATCTGATCAGATTACTCTGAAATTTCCATTATAACCCTGTGAAACAGCTACATATTCATTTTGCTTTGCTTCCCAACCCCCTGGTTCATTGTGCAGGCAGCAGAGAGCAGGGGGATTTCTAACTCAGTCAAGCTGAATTAATGAATCAGAACAAGATAAAGTTTTTCTTAGGATTCAGGAGGTGTTTTTTGTGTTTTGTGACCTTGGCAGACCCAAGGGTGCTTGTGTGGTGCTGTCTTTGGGTGAGGAACTCCTGAGGCAGATCCAAAGTAAACGGTAGTTTTAGAAATCACATTTAATTATAGAATGATGGAATGGTTTGGGTTGGAAAGGACCTTAAAATTCATCTCATTCCAACCCCCCTGCCATGGCCAGAGAGTCCATCCACAGGTGTCTCACTGAGAGCAACATGGCATTGCACCCCTAGGATTGTTCTGCTGAAACATACACAAGGCAATAGGATTTTATCTTTTAAAATTTATTTTCTTTCCTCACACAAAGAAAGATTTCCTGCACTCTTTGCAAATACAGCATCAGTGAATTTGGTCCCCTTGCCAGACACAGGTATTTCCAGTTTGCTGTGCCTAAATTCTCTTTAAAATGTCAAATGGATCTTGTGCTCTTTGGTCTGGGTCTATTGAGAAATATTGCACCACAACAACAAAGAGCCAGAAAAAGCCACAAATTAAGGTCACAGGTGAAAAGTGAAGATCTAGAGCTGTAATCTTCAGGCTCCCTGCCTTTAATAAAGACTCATGATTAGCTCAGCTATCTGGACACTTGGCAGAATTACCTCCACAGCCCAAGGAAGATCTATGAGTTGCAGAAAAACACACAAACCAAGCCCAAAGTGGAAAATATCTGTGTCATTTTAGAACAATCTAAGTAGCAATTGCTTAGAAACCCACAAAAAGAAAATTCAGTGTTCTGATATACTAATTAATTTGCTTTCTTCAAGAGGTTTTTTTTTTTTTTTTAATTTAAGGAAATTAAGTGGTTATTAAAGTGACCTGATTAATATATTTATTAAGCATTTTTATATATTTTATGTTACCTTCTTGTGTGAGCATTTCTTACCGGACAATGGGGAACAATAAACTGTGTTTAAATAAAGTGGCTGAAAGAGCCACCATACTCCTTGACCACAGAATAATTTAGATTGGAAAAGACCTTAAAGATCAAGTCCAGCCTTTAACCCAGCACCACCAGGTTTTCACCACTAAACCATGTCCTCAAGTGCCCCGTTCACACATTTTTTGAACACATCTAGGAATGGTGACTCCATTGTCACCTGTCATTGTCACTGTCTGTTCTAATGGTTACAATCTTTTCTATGAATATTCTTTTTTACTAATATCTCATCTAAAACTCCACTGATGCAACTTGAGGCCATTTTTCTCTTCCTATCACTGGTTTTCTGGAAGAAGAGACTGATTCCCCAGCTGGCTCCCACTGAGGTCTTTCCATTATGTTTCCAAATACGGATCTTTGAAGAGAAACAAACTTAAATTTCAAGCACTAATACAACAGAAAACATCTGGTCTTTGAAGAACACATGATTCCAAAAATAGCGTTGCTTCTTGGTGCATGTAGACTCAAGAAAGACTGAAGAAACAGCTACTAACAACTATTTAATGTTTTCTTTCCCCTGAACATTTCAAATGTCATCAGTATTGGGAAATGTTTCTCCCCAGTATCACCAAAACATGGAATCCTGACCAATCAACCATCAATTACTTTTTCATATAAAACATTTACAGTCTTCATTGTATGCATGGGACCTGACATAAATTAGGAGCATTAGGCTGGAGAAATTGCCACTGTCATCAGATCCAGGACCAATTTTTGCAGGCAACTCCCTCATAGGGCCTTGCTGACAACTCTTCATTTTTCCTTCCAAGTCCCTGATCAGAGACTATCCTACAATTAACATGGACTAAATGTCACACGAGCTGAGAACACCAAGATCCCTCCTGACACACAATCCTGACACAAGTCCTTGCTTCTGGATTTACTGTTCCTTGACTTCGTCTTTGCATGAGCAGATTCCTGATCTTCTGAAGATCCCTGGGAATACGTGACCAGATGTTTCTAATCCCCTTTTCAAGCACTCCAGGAACAAGCAAGTGCAAAACAAACACCAAGTTCAGTGTGTCGGCCTCTGGGACATGTTGAATAGTGCAACGGAAAACTTTAAATAAAACTAAGTTCATACTTTCATGAAGACATCCACTTTTGGTGCTCCATATAGTGAGAGAAGGGGGCTTAAAAGAAAAACAAGAATTTGTATTTCCCACAGGCACAGCAAGGGGCTCCCTTTGTCTCCATTCCTTTTTGGGGTATTTAAGTGGTTAAAGAGGTACCAAAGGTTCTAATTAAGAGGTTTCAGCCATTCAGACTGAAGGAATTTTTTGAGCTATCCATGGTGCTAGGGATTCATTCAATACTCTTGGGGTGGCCTGTTACATAGAAACATGGAAGTTCAGAATGGTTTGGGTGGGAAGAGACCTTAAAGATCATCTCATTTTTAAGGGTCAAGGAACACCTTCCTCTTGACCAGGTTACTCAGAGCCCCATGTGGTGTTTTATCACAGCAATGATATCTCATATCATTGAGATGTGTCTGAATGCCAGGAGGTATGGAAAACATAAATAAAATGAAATTTCATTTTGATGTAACTGCATTTTAAATTTGGTTAATTGCTTTTAGAAACAACAAACCAATGTATTTTCAGGTCTGCTTTCTCAGTGCTCATGCAGTGGTTGAGAGTATAATTGCAAAAATACAATTTTCTCAAGGAAAAATTACACTGCAATGGCAGGTTTTAGTAAAAGGAACATTGAGGGATTTGTTTTAGTTCTACCTGTTTTATTGCAGGAGAAGGAAATTTAAGTAATAGTTTTGGGGCTGAAGTATGAAGCACACACAAAAATATTCCTCAATCCTCATGATATCACATTTTATTATGTGAAAAATTCCCAGCTTGCTCGGGGGATGCAGCAGGATCAGGTAAAGAGGAAGATCTTTCTGAGATTCACTGCAGCCTTTGAGGAAGGTAAAGTTTATTAGGAAAGGAACCATGGGAAATCTGACAGTGGCTTTTTCTCTAAGATAAATTGTGTTTTACTGCTTGCAGTTTTTGTCTGACAGGTTCAGTTGTGGTCAAGGCAAGGAGTTGGACTCAATGATCCCTGCAGATCCCTTGGAACTGAGCTGATTCTGTGATTCTATGATTCCATGAACTTAGGAGATTCTATGACTCCGTAGTAAATAACTTCTCCTACGATACCTATTCCTTGTATGTTTCTCATTTTATTCCTTGTGTGTTCTTCATTTTTTGGGTACTGAACTCTTGAGTTGTGCATGAAGCCCATGGCAGAATAACCCCAAAAACTCAGAGTTCCATTGAGTTGTGCTTTAACTCGGTTCCATTCCTCTCTCCTGAAGGCTGATGGTCAGGTGAGCCTTAAATTAACAAATTACCTCCCAGGTATGAAACTGGAAATCTCACAAATCCAGAATTCCTTAGCAAAGTGTTTACTTTGTGGATACTGGTGGATCAAGACTGTCATGATTAAGTTTTTCTTTCTCTGCTCCAGATTACAGTTTTCACTCTCAACCTCCCCATCAGCAATTGGAATTAACACTTATTTTTCTCATTAATTTTAGCCAGAAAACTCACCGGGAAGAAGGGGAAAAATTAAATTATTTTAATAACTTCAGGCTTGAAGAAAACATTTGAAAAAAAAGAAAAAAAATAGATAATTTTGGAGATTCTCAGCAGGAGACATTTTTGTAAATAGATTGGAAAAGTACTACAGGGGATTTGACATTATTAACACTACAAATATGAAGAGAGTCCAATCCTGAAAGATGCTGAGTCTATGGGAACATACAACATTTGGCAGCCCTCAGGAAGCTCTCAATAACTCTTAAATTCAGGCATAAAGTGCTGTGATCCTGAGTCGCCCATTAAAGATGCACTAAATGTTTCCACTAAGGGAAGTCCCAATTATGTGATTTTATATAGAAAAAGGGAAAGTTAATGAATGGAAATGTAACAGCTCTGACACTGCTGAAGCACTGAGCTGTCATCCTCATAACTTTCTCAGGGAGATAAATATGCTCTTTCCAGCTCCTCAGAAGTTATTATCACATCTGATTTACATGCAGTAGAAAGGCAGAGAAGGGGGAAAATTAGCGGCAATTTTTCGAGGTTTTTCATAATGAAAATTTTAAAAGCTTTTCTTAAATGAGCAGTAGGGAAATAGCACGTTTTTCTTAAAGAAAAAAAAAAAAATTCCCCATGGATTATTAACTAGCTTGAATCTAATAAAATAATCATGTTGGCTAACATGCCAGTGTATCATATTAGAAACTTCCTGCATTTAAATAATTTTTTTTTTAAATCTCAGATATTTGAGGTTTACAACTGTCCTGTAGAATGCTCTAAAACCACACAGCTTTTAAACCTTCCATATGCTAAAGGCACCAAGATGCACTAGAGGGGGTTCAGATTAGAGGCTGCATTTTAGATAAACTCTTACTGTAGTAAGTGTAATCCATACAATTTTTATGTCTGTATTAAAGTGAAAAGATTCACTTTCTCAAGGCTCCAGTGTGTTTCAGTTATGTATTGAAGAACTTGTTTAAGTTAGAAACCCAATTTTTATACTGTTGGAGCACATTAGATTAATGCTACTTACGCTGTCTGTTGTTTCCACCATCTGTCTCTCCTTATTTCACTCTGGTTTTCCATTCCTGGTAGCAGACACAGAAGAAAAAGCTGCCTCTTACAGCTTTTTGCTGTTGTGATGGCAGCAGCTGGCACTGTCCCCTGACAGCAGAGCCCTGTTGAGCTACAGGTTGCAGATGCATTTCCTAAAAGGCAACTTCAGCTCCTCAGGACTGTCCTGCCCAAATACAGCAAGGAGGGATGGATGAAAAAGTGACTATGGGAGAACAGGTGAATTTGACATAATCCTCAGCTTGTCTTCATTGAGAATCAAAACTGAGTTTGTTGCTGTCAAACTCTGCGTATAAACAAATAAATCTTCACATCTCTGTGCATTTTCTGGTTTTAGCATCATTTTGAGAGTGTCAGTAGTGATGCAGATGAATGCCAAGCCATAGCAAGAGACAAGAGGCAATTCATTAAGCTCCAGGCAGATAAAATCTGCACCCATTCAAAGCAGGCAAATTCTCAGTGCTGTGTTTTAAGGTGGATGCCTGCAGTGTGGGTTTGTCCCAACCTAAGGGTGTGAGTGAGTCTGGACTCCTGACACACACAGTCCATACAGCAGTGGGTGAAGCTCAGCTTAAAACAAGATGTTCATCTTTACTGGGATGAGTCACATCCTTGTTCCCACTGACTCTGCTGGTACAGTCTACTGCTGTTAAATATGAGAACCTAAACCCTCAGTTCATGTAGAGATGGCTGGATTGTGCACTTCCAAAAAAGAGCAGAAGAGCCCTGTTTTAGTTCTTTTATGAGGGACCAATCTGTACTCTGCAGAAGACCTTGATAATTCCATCTTTGTGAGATTAATTGTATGAGTTTGTTTGATCTTCTGGAGAAACTCAGGGATTTCAGCTTTTTCTTTTAAAAATTTCCCTCCCATCTCAGGTTCTCGTGTCACTTGAGAGCTAACAGATTTGTGCCCTTTAGCTTTCTCTGGGATAGTGGCAGGTGGGGAGTGCAGAAAAGAGAAGATATGTAAGAAAAGGAGTTTGGTTTGTCCCATATTTTGCAGACCCCAAATCAGAAAATGGAACTGTTCGGGCTTTTTCGCTGCTGATATCTCCTGAAATATTCCAACTTCCTTCAGCAGAGTCACCTGTTTGCAGTACTTTGATTTTGCAGACTCAGCAGCAGAAATAGAGCAAAAGTTGGGAAAGGAGAATATACACAACTACTCCATATTTCCAGTTATTATTTTTAGGCGTCGAGTCTTGGCACAAAAAGGGAGAAACAATTACCAGCACATAAAGAGGTCAAATGTTCAGCATCCCAGTGTTTGGTGAGTAACAAAGCCAGCGTGCTTGGCAGTGAAAGATGTTTATGGATCTCATCAGGCTCTTGAAGCACATAAAATATCTCTCACATCATCATTGTTTGAAGTGCCTGTGTTTGACAAAGAGATCAGAAAGAGTTCATAAAGGAAATCCCAGTGAAAGAAAATAATCCAGAGTGATTTTCAGTAGGAAAGAAACAACAGGACTGCTTGTTGCTGTATGTGTTAAAGCCATTACAGATGAAACAGCACAAATCAAAAGGGGGTAAAAAAGCCACAAATTAAGAAAAATCAAGAGAAGTCAAGATATGTTTGTAAGTTTCAGGTATTTTTAAACCAATATTTCACAGTACAATGTTCACAAATACAAAATGTTACCTTTTAATGTTAAATATATTACCTAACAAACAAGCATGACTAATAAAAATTGAACATTAAGTTAGAAGTCTTATAAATAAAACTATACATTGACAAAATTTGTGTCGTAGATAAAGAAAATAAGTGTTTTATGAGGAAAAAAGTTCTGACATCTGCCCTTGGTCTTGTTTCTACTATATTTGAGAGAGGCTGAGATAAGAATAGCTAAAGTCTTGTTTTCCTTAAGGAACTTATATAGTGATTAATAATTTTATAACCTACCATATTTAATTCTATGAAAATACATTCTTTTTGAAAACAGCTTTCAATAATCCATGTGACTGTATAAAAAGATGAAATTACTCCAGAAGCAATTATTTACTAGTGCTATCTTTGTTTGTCACTTCAGAACAATTTTTTGTTGCCTATTATTTGACTATTTAATGACCTTCATGCATTCATCCTCTACAGTCTGCAGTGAGGTAAAAGAACGGTCTTCCTCTTAAAGAATGGGGAATTAAGGCAAAGCAAATACAAGAGCATTTCATGACATGAAGGATTTTTTTTAACTCTCTGTAATTCTCACCTTCTCTTTAAATTGCAAATCCAACCTTCAGGTTAGAACTGGATTTAACTGTCTAGTTGAACCACCTTATTTCTATGTAATGTTATTTGAATGGGCACAAATCTAGTGTATATATTTTAGAAACTACGGAGTAGATTGCAGAAAGTAGAGCACAGATATCACATTCAGCACATGTAAAATTCAGTAAATATCACAAGAAAGCTGACTATTTCAGTTTTTATACTGCATTACTTTACATTTCATGAGGAACTATCCTTACCCAGACTTCATGCAAGCCATGTGCCTTAACCACATTACTGAATATACAACAGATAAAATGCAGTACCAGGATTTTTTTCATTCAAGTGAAATAAATAAACAACTTAAATTGTTTGCTCTGTGTATAAAAAGTTATCCTTTGGGATACAGTGTGGTTTTCACATAATTATGGCACGAGCCTGAAGGCAAAATGCTAGAATGTGGAAGATTTTGCCTCACAGGAGTTGTTTTACAGCCTGTCAGCCTGACCTCAGTGTTGGAGCATGCTTTGGAATAAATCACCTGGAGCACCCTCCCATGGCTTGTGCAGAACCCCCAGGGGACCAGGGGACACCAGGGGCTGTGAAAAGCAGATCCTGCTTGGCCAGCCTGATCCCATTTTATGCCAAGGTGACTTCAGGGATGAGGGAAAGGCTGGAGATGCCTATGTGGATTTTAGTCAAGATTTTGCCACCATTAGTTCCAACATTGTCATGGATAAACTGTTTGGTCAGGGCTTGGGTGGGTGCTCTGTTAATTGGGTAAAAGCCAGGCTGAGTGGCCAGGTGGGGAATGGAGTTAAATCCAGCTGGGGCCAGGCACCAGAGGTGTCCCCCAGGGTTGAGAATTGGGGTCAGCCCTGTTTAATATCTTTGCAAATGATGTGAATGAGGGAATCAGACAGTGGTGGAGTCACCACGTTTGGATGGATTTAAAAAATGTTTTAAAAATGCTGCATTTTGTGACATATTTTAGTGGGAACGGTTGCGCACGTGATCCTGAAAGTCTTTTCCAACCAAAACAATTCTATGACTTTATGATTCTTTGAGTTTTTAAGCACATTTCTGGAAAGGTCCAGCCAGCCTTGTGGTCTGAGACTTAACTACTGCAGCATCCAGGCAGTCCCAGCTACTCAATTAAGGAGATATTTTCTCTGTCCCAAAAAGAGTTTCTGTCTAAACCCTAAGGGTTCTGCACAGGCACTTCTTGAACAGCAGTGGCTGTGTGTACCTTGCAGGAAAGGGAAGGCACTGTGGGAATACAGAACAGGCAGTAATAGCTCTTAGCAGGGTGAAACTAAGTCATTAATTGTTACCTCAGTGGTGTGTTACACCAGGGACACCCAGATGAACTAAATCGTGACCCGCAGAACTAAATCATGTGGGAAGACAGATGTTTTTTTCTGATGAATGAGGTCTTCTCCCTAAAAGATATAAACTGTTTCCTAACATTATGTTACATATGCTAATGCATCTTGCACAGCGATGGGAAGAGATTTGCTTTGGGAAGACTTGCTGCATAATTCCTTGTTCCCTGATGTTGCTATTCAGTTCTTTATTATTAGGATAATTTATTATTTGTAACTAAAGCCCTTTCTGTTAAAAACCTCCAGTTTTCCACTGTAAGCAAATGCTTCCTAACTGATCAGTTTGGGGATTTCCTCCAATTAAAGTAAAACAGAGAATATATCACAGCCAAAATTAACATTAGCTTACTTGCCTGTTTAATGGTTGACATGTGGGGCTGCAATTCTTCAGATGGGTCTCCAAGAGTGGAGCTGTACTGAAATAGGTCCATATAGACAAAATATGTTATTGAATACATTTTTTCCAGGCAGAATCTCCCAGTAAAAGTGGAGCTGGCTACCAAGGGAAATGACTAGGATTAGACAATTTCTCTTCACAGCCCATTTTGGGATTCACCCGTTATTAGTTCTGACAAACCCTTTTTCTCACCAGCTCCAGGGAAATTCAAAATTAGGGGCTGCTGCTTTGTTTGGTACATTCAGGGAATTGTACCCTTTAAATATGCGTTAGTGTTCATACATAATGTCAAGCCAAAAAATGAGAAAGCAAATGAACTGGTCCTGGAGGGAGTTCTGCAGATCCTGGTTTTTCCAATCATTGCTGATAGCAGCAGATACTCACACGATCAATGCTGGTGGATAACCAGGAGGGCTGTACCAAACCACAAGTACTTCCAGTCACAGATATTCTTTAGACTGTAGGTCCCATAACCCACTAAAAATATTATCAACTTTGCATTTTATTAATTTGGAATAGAACTGGAAACTCAGTTTGATTCAATCCAGTCTGGCAAGACTATTTACAAGGACACATAGTTTTTATTTACAGGACAAAGGGAAATGGGCTCCGATTGAAAGAGAGTAGATTAAGATTAGATATTTACTGTGAGATTGGTGAGGCCCTGCCACAGGTTACCTAGAGAAGCTATGGCTGCCCCAGCCCTGGAAAATGTCCAAGGCCAGGTTGGATGGGGCTTGGAGCAGCCTGGTCTGATGAAAGGTGCTCCTGCCCACGACAAGGGGTTGGAACTGGATGATATTTTAGGCCTCTTCTTACCCAAACAATGATTCTTGGAAAGGCAGAACAGATTTCAGTCCCATGCCAGTGCTGTGTACCCCCACACCTTCCAACCCAATCATTGCAGCAGAAAATTTGCCAGATAAGGCAAGGACAGTGAAAATCTGAGTCTGTGCTCTGGGTGACCAGACAGTGAATTCTCCAAGCTCACACAGAAACTTCAGGCAAAGACACTGAACAGCAGCCTCAAGCTGCAAACATATCCTTATACAATCAAGTTTAGTTGGCCATGGAAATTTTGACAGATGGATCTTTGAATCATAGACTGGCTTGGGTAAGAAGAGACCTAAAATTCATCCAGTTTTAACCCTGCAGCCATGGCCAGGGACATTTCCCACTAGACCAGGTTGGTCAAAGTGCATTTACCCTTTTGACAAGTTTGGTGAGTTTTTAATGTGAGACACTAGATGCTTTTTGAATGATTTATCTCATCTGCCTCAAGTGATGTACAAATTAGTCAGAGTAATTTATCAAAATTTCCAGTCTGTGTGATGGACAGAGATAGATAACTACAGAAATCTCTGTAGAAAAGAGGGGGGCAAAGGAGGTTAATTGAATTTCATTAATAATGGTAGAAGTGTTTGGGGAAAGAAAGAGAATACTTGTGAAGAAATGGTATTTTTCCCTCTTTTTCCTTGAGCTGTGCATGGATTCCTTCAGCTGTGCTCACACAGAACTACTGGATGTGACCACATATTTATTTAGCCAGTGACTGGATTAAGTAGTTGCTTTTTCCCTTCAGGGAAGGTTTTGATTGGATATTATTAAAAAAAAAAAACAAACCCAAACAAACACAAAAGCTCTCAGCAACCTGAAGGTGCATAGTGAGATGTGGGAGTATATTACATCTTGGGGCTGCCTCTAAGAGTTCCACTGAAAAGTGATAATTTCCATCAGCTGGTTGGAAAGATATGGGTTGGAGCACTTATGTGGCACAGGTATCTTTGGTGAACTCACTCAGCTGACACCACCAATTATGAATTCAGGTTGAATTGAGGTGAGATTCATTGAATCATAGAATCACAGAACCATGTAATTGCCTGGGTTGAAAGGGATCTCAAAGATCATCTCATTTCAAGGTCCCTGCTATGAGCAGGGACACCTTCCACTATCCCAGGTTGCTCCAAGGCCCATCCAGCCTTGAACACTTCCAGGGATGGTGCATCCACAGCTTCTCTGGGAAAAGTGTTGAACTCAGATAACCTTCCTACCTATTCTTTCTTGGACAATGCCACTGACTTACTGAAACCTCCCTCAGGCTCCCAGGAAGAAAGCCTTGCTCAGGACTATTTATTAAATTGTAAATTTCCTCTCATATGACATTAAACTGCTGAAAGCAATCCTGGAAACCCCTATAAATATGTGTTTCTGTTAAACATAGTCTGCAGTTCTGTTTTCTGCTTCTCTGTCTCTTGGTTAAAATCTTTCTGACAAATCTGTCAGTCCCAGTCTTCTCAGGGGATCAGTCCTGGAGCCACATTTAATGTAAAAGCTGGAGGGAGAGGAAGGGAATGCATTTTCTCACTTACTATGGGACACTGAGAAGCCCAAGGAGCTGTGGTTGGTTTTGGTAAGCATCAGAGGACTACAAAGGAAGAGAATAAATTTTACAAGGATCCAGAAGGTCATTTGGGCAGTCCCTGAAATGTCTGGCAGGTTTTTATCAATGTTCTTGAAATCACCCAAGGATAGGGGTTGCCTTCACACTCCTGAGGGGAAATCATCTCTTCCAAAGCCTCACCCTCCCTTCTATCAAAAAGTTTGATGTAAGACTACATGAACATTCCCTCCTGGGAAGTGTGTGTGTTGCTTTCTACCCACGTTGAAAACAGAGCATTTTATTCCCTTTTTCTCCATGGTATCTTCAGCAAATTTTAAGATTTTTTTTATTATCTTTGACTAATTACATAGCCCAGACTATTACTGAATTTTGTATCTTAAAAGAACTCTGATTTTTACCCTGCTAAGCTCACACAGAGCTTGCCTGTGACACTCTGCAATCCCATTGTGGGTCTATTCATCCTTCCTGACACAACTTCTGCTTTCTTCAAACCTTTTCTTTCACACCTTAATTTGCCACATCAGAACACAGAGTGGAAGGGGCAATTAGGTGGTAATGCTTGGCTTGCTCCTCTTATTTGCTTTACTATTTGAGTTTCAAACAAGCCACTGCCCACCAGTGCTTCTGATTCTCTTGAGTCTTGTTTGGACTCGGGAGCCCTGGCGGAAGGGACCTGAGACTGGAGCTGTCTATTGGATGAGAAAAAGTGGAAATAAGTCAAGATTTAATCTCTTTTTTACACTGGTGTATCACATATGTTGAAGATACAGAGAACATTTCCAGTTTGGAGCAGTCTTTACCACCAGGAAGATATTTACAGCTCCCTTGCCCTGAGGGTTGCTGAAGCCACTGCCTCCTTGTCCAAAGGAAGTGGAGAGAATGGGAGGATATGGATACATGGATATTAGTTTTGGGAATAGAGTAAAATATCAAACTTTCTACAGGCCTGAGTGGTTTTTGTCATTCTTCTTTAAATACTCTTTGAGTATTTATAAAAAAATCTTCATTATCAGTATCCTTCTACCTTTGAAGCTGAATTTTTCATCTTTAGTATAGCTAGAAGCTTCAGTCTAACCTTGATCCTAATTTTTCTGAGAAAAAAGAATCTGGGTGATTTTATTTTTTATAAATGTGGGCCAAGAATCCAAGCAGCAAAAGATAAACATTATATCTCCTTTATCTCTTTAGAGATAATGTTGGAACCTAGGAATACCAGTGCAATAAGTGACTGACTTTTATCTGGTGATATGTATCAGGCCATATCAGACCTTTTGCTATAAGAAACCCACATCTTCACAATTTTCTTTGTAGAAGTCAAATGAAATAAATCATTTAGGGGTATATTTTCAAATATTTTAAGGATACATGTTGTTTTGCTTTGGTTTGGTTTGTTGGTTGAGGTTTTTTCAATGCATTGAATTGCCATTCAGAATTAAACTCAACTGGAGGTTAAGAAAAGGACATGTAGGTGTCCTTTATGATGAATAAAGCTACAAAAGGTAATAAATAAAACATGGCATCACTAACCACTGGAGACATCTTGTGCTTTTATCTGCACTGTAATGAAATACTTAACCAGTGAACATATGTGATACTTGAAAAAATGACCTTTGCCAAGCAACAAGATTTTTTGTTCTCCCTTGTCTATTAAAAAAACCCCACAAAAACGATATAGAATCTTACAACGTTTGTAGGTTTATTAACTCTTCTTTTTTTGTTTCTTACAACCTAATGCCACAGTGATGAAACACTTTGAGGGGACAGCCCCAGAAGCTCTGTTTAACTACACACCTGTGAAAACATCCCCAAGGCACTGGACAAAACCAATGGTTTCCAGATGTGCCCAGCAGGGTCCTCACCAGATATTTACTTCACCAGAATAAGAACTTTGCTGTATTTTGAAGAATGGGGGCAGGACAGGTAAAGCACTAACAATTTACAGAAATCCCTTCGAGCTGGCAGCAGGAGTTGCATGTTTTGGCTTATCAGTGGTTTAGACTTTGCTCCATAAACTGATGGTGGGGAGTCACTCCAGTTGTCCTGGTGAGAGATCTACACAGAATTAAAAATATATATAGATATATAATCATAGAATGATTTGGGTTGGAAGGGACCTTAAAATTCATCCCATTCCAAACCCCTGCCATGTCAGGGACACCTTCCACTGGACTAGATTGCTCTTGCTCAGAGTTTTATCCAGCCTTGCCTTAAACACCTCCAGGGATGGAGCAGCCACAGCTTCTCTGGGCGCTGTCTAAAGGTTTATTAAAGTTGTAATCTGTTCTTTCATCTCTTTGTCTCCACCGCATATTTTGAAAATACCAATTAATGCTGAGATCAAATCCACCAGACTCTGAGACTCCACGTCCATCCAGGTTACCCCAGGGCTGTTACCTGAAATATTGCACAGTATCCCTGAGGAATCATTCTGGGGTCTCTCATTTTGGAGCTTCCCCTGCTGCTTTTGCATCTCTTGTCACAATGGTCCCGGCGACAGTTTGACCTTACCCTGTCCTTTCTGTAAAAGCCATCCAAACTTCATAAAAAAGTGCAGCTTCATTCTTTCTTCTTTTGTCAGCCACAAAAGAGTTCAAAACATCAAAATTCCATCAACACATTGATGCATCAATAGTCACTCAACATCTCCTTTATGTGAGACAGGTTTTGTTCTTCCATGCTGGTTTTCCATGACTCTGCAGACTCAGGTGTTCTCTCCTTCTCCCAGATGATGTAGAAGATGTCAAGTCCAGAGAGAAAATTCCACCCTTTTTGATACAAACAATAATCCAACACCTTAGTAGTGCCCAGGTTTTAAAAATAATCTTGGTCTTCATATTTTTTCTTCTTAAAAGGTGCCTTTTTTTTTTCTTCATAACCCTCTAGTTTTCTTAAGGGAGGCATAAGACTGACCTCAGGCAGCAGTTATTATCCTTTACCTAAATTTATGTGCCTCTAACCAGCAATAGAAATATGACAAATGAGTATCAGTGGAAACTGTAAACCCCAGACTCCCCTGGGATTTAGCAACTTTCTTAATGAGAAAAACAATAACCATCCCAGTCCTGGGAGGGTTGAAGATAAATGACTGTCTGTTGTTGATATTTTGATCTATGGGACAAATATGGTGTTTCTATTGAGAGAGTTTCTATAAATGCAGCTGGAACCCATAAACTGTGTTCTTTGCAGGCAAATCCACTTGATATCACTAACAGAGAAAAACAGAAATATGTTTTTAAATCACTACTTTTCCCAGGCTCAAAAAGGAACGTGTTTCCCCCTTCTCTTTTTCCTTTATTTATTTTTTTTTCCTTTACCATTTCTTGAACTAAAGGACCACCTAATGGGTGGAAAAATACCTGGAAGGTCATGCTATGAAATTCACAGCTCTCTCTTAAACTGTGCTTTGGACAGCCACATACAAAGGCTCTGAAGGCCAAAGATATTCTCTAATGTCAACAAAATATTTTATAAAGGAAAAAAAAAAGCTTATGTAAAGAGACAAATTCTAATGGATCTCAGAGACAGAATTACAGAAATATTTCACAGAATTTCCAGTAATATTGCTATTTTTTCCCTTAGCTTTCTGACTGTATTTTCATACTCTGTGATGTAATATCATTATATTTTATGAAGACTGTATATCACACTTACTTTAATTAACCCAGACAAGTCATTTTCTGTCTGATGGCAAGTTTCTTGGTGTCAGAATAAAAGATGTTTTTTTATCTTGAACAGAGCATTGTGACTTTACTGATACAATTCTCTTGTGGTTTAACCCCAGATGAGAACTCAGCCCCACAAAACCCCTCTCTCACTCCCCTAAAAATGAGAAAACTCATTATTGCAGATAAAGACATTTTAACAGGTAAAAGCTGCACACACCAGCAAAGCAAAACAAGAAATTCATTCCCTGCTTCCCATAGGCAGGCAGGTGTTCAGCCACCCCCAGGAAAGCTGGGCTCCCTCTTTGGGAAAAGAAGCATGTCAAGAAAATTATCAACAGATTAAGCACAATTCTGGCAAGTGGAACCAGGGAAACTTTCAGTAGGGTTGAGTTTTTGTTATTTTTTTTTTAATTGAAGGAATTTAGGATCTGAAACAATTCACCATGAAGGATTAGCCACTTTCAAAGAGTTAAAAAAATCCAGATTAGCATTGGTGAGGACAAAGTCTCCTGAATAGTAGCCCACGTCTTGTCAGGCCCTGAAAAAGCACAAAAAAATTGAGCAGCATCTGGCTTAAAGTTTCCAAATTCTCAGGAACTGGAAGCCACAACAAACCTGACACCGTGGAGGGAGTGGGTCATTTTGGGACCCTGCAATTGGATTTTTACTGAATGCATTGACTATGCCAGAAAACAGATTAAAAAGGGAAAGCAAAGTAGAAGAGACACATTTCCACAGAGGCACAGATCATATTTTTCTTGTGAACTGTATTTTTAGGGCATTTCACTCCTCACTTGTATCATTCCTTCCCTAAACTTCTGATTCTTTCTCTCTTGGGGTCATTTTATCCTGTAGATCTCTGCCTCCACCATCTGATCTTTACAACATCTTTTTTTCCAGATTTTTCCTCTCTGTAGCTCAGATGTCAAGGGATTTCAGGACACCTGGGCTTTAACAGTTGTGCTCACTTTTGTGATAGATCTCGGGGATTTTATAACTGTCCATTAAAATCAAGGGGGAAAGATGACTAAGAGAAAAAGAAGAAGTGTTCATTTAGAAACTTTATTTTATAAAACAGCTGTGGCATAGCTTTGTTTACAAATAATGCAAAAACCAGCGAGGTGAAGCCAGCAGTGGAGTTCATAAGACAAAGCAGGTCTTCATTACACATGAGCAGTGGTTGTGTGATCATGGAATAAACACAAAAAGCTTTCACCAACCCTGCTGAGGCTTTTGTGGCTCACCCTCCAAATTACCTCTCTTTTTCCTGTTCCTCTCCAGGGGTTTTACCTCACCTGCAATCATCCCTTCAGACCCCTGGCTCATATTTGTTTATATTACACTTATTGGCTGTGATAGAAACCAGCAAGGGGCCGTTCTCCCACTCCCATCTCCTGCCTCCATGGAACTGGAAACTGAGCTGTGGCTGGGGAGCATTAACTCTCCAAAGTCATGTGGAAATGTGGAAATGTTTGCTCTGACTGGTGATCTGGGAGGTTTTATTGTCATGATTACCGTCTTGCTTTTCTATTCTTAGCTCCAGTTCTTGCTTTTAGTGCCTGCCATATCTCAAGGGGTTTTGCAGAGACACAAGTAATTTTCTGGAGAAGAATGTGGAAGTTTCCATGTAGCAAAAAGTAGGGAAAGGGAGTGTGGTCAAGTGGGCAGCAAATCAGGATATGAATCAAAGACTATTGAAACTGAGAGGAACAATAATATGAACTGCAGGGCCTTTGGGTCCTGGGAGGCAAACTATATCTTATAATGCCACATCTTTGTGTACGGGGCAAAAATGCAAAAATATCACTTTTTTTTTGTGAAAACCTATGTTTAATAATATGTAGGAGGGAGTATATGCAGTGTATTTCTCAGTTCTTTGTAATATTTTGTCCCTTTAGTTGTAAAGTGGTTTATTGGGAGATTAAATACAATCCTTAAATCCTTTACTGTCAACTGAGTCCAAACCAAACAATGCACATGGCAGCAGCAGCCTTTGCTCCTGATCAAGCAGGGAATTCATGAGCTCAGAAGGCAGTGCCAGGATTGCCTCTCCTGGCCACATGTAAGGAGAAAGCTCTGCTCCAAAATGAGCATCTGTGCTCTTGCTTGCACAGATCAAACCCCTGTTTATACTATCATGAGTTTGGGAGAAATCCATGGGAGCCTGTGAAGAGGGAAAAGGTTTCAGTGCTGTGGACAGAGCAGTGGAAGGGGAAAAAGTGACTTTTTGAATCTTTCCAAACCTCCTCACCACTCTAGACCTCACTGGATTGCCTTCCCAGCTCATCACCTCCCTTTATCCTACCTCCTTTTTTTTTAACCTGTATTTCTCAGAGGCCTGACATCATCTTCAAATTCTTACCCTGAAATTCTACCACATTTTTGATGCTTAAGGGCTGGAAATAAGAGTGAGGATCCCAGAGGATCCTAGGCAAGTGTTCTGCCTTTCGGGGCCACCTCACAGCTATTTTTTTGCCACAGCTGACAGAACAATGAACTTTTTGATTCAA
Organism: Peucedramus taeniatus; assembly: GCA_013400575.1. Taxonomy (NCBI): domain Eukaryota; kingdom Metazoa; phylum Chordata; class Aves; order Passeriformes; family Fringillidae; genus Peucedramus; species Peucedramus taeniatus. Next base: position 24,285 of record WBNO01028400.1, read on the forward strand.
CTACGAACTTCCATTTCCCCACATTAGGAAAAAGGAAGCAAAAACCCCACCCACACTGCTCATCAGTAAAGCAGACAAAATCAAGCTCATGTATAGGCAATGATTAACTAGTTGGGAAGAATAACAACATACTGGGATGAAAATTTGGCTTCTCAGTGCTTGTCTGTTGTCCTTTAGTCTTTGGAAAGTGCCCCTGCCCTTCAGGAGAGGGCAAACCTCAATGAACTGAGTAGCTGGAGAAAGGCAGAAATATTGCACCTCATACAAGAAGCTGACAAAAAAGAAGTGATCCTTCTTTTCCTGGTTGTTCTTCAGCTTCTAATGCAAGGGAAATATTGATGATTTTTATCCCATGGACACTTCATAGATGATCAACAACATCTATGAAGTGTCCATGGGATAAAAATCCTCAATATTTATAAATCAATATATCAAAATCATCGAAATAATATATAAAAATCATCTATGTTGATCATCATCAAGAAGGGTGGCTGATTTCCAGGATAGTGTGATACATCCTGTTTATGTTTTAAAGCAAAGACTATTTGATGCCATTTCTCAGTAAGATCAAAGATCAGAAACGGAATTCTATTGTTGTGGATCCAACAGGGAATTGCTCATACCTGGAAACCACCTGACTTGGGGGAACAAAACACATTAAGTGAAGAATTAGCAACAGTTTCCACTCCTGCCTATCTTGACTCAAACATGACAAGCTGTTTTGTCTTTATTATATACCCATGTCATCTGAATTCTCTTCAGCTGGTGTACAATTTCCTCCCCATGGATAATTCTTTCTCTGAGTTATCCCAATAAATCCTTTCACAGTATCCAGTGTCAGAGTTTTGTGACCATAACCCCTGGATATAATTTCTCAGGTGTCATCTACAGTGAAGTACTTCACAACAAAGTTTTCTGATTTTAGTAATATAGAAAGCCATTGATGAATCTTCTAATAACTTTAGGGAATGGAGAGTGACTTTTTTTCAGTCTTTGCACTGTGCTTGCATTTTCTCCTTTTGGGACCTTAAATATTTCAGGGCATTTATAAAGGTTGACTTCTTCTTGCCTGCCTGCCTACCTCTGTGGAGTATTTTATTTGGTCTTATGTCAAATGAAGATGCAGGCTCAGAAGGTTAGTAACACTTAAAAGCACAGGAAAGATCAATATGGGATTTGGAAAAGTGAGAAGAAGCAGCCCTGATGGAACTTTATAGCCCACCAGAGAGTATTTTTATCTTGGAGCTTTGTGAAGGCAAAATCAGTCTAGACTCACCCCACCTAACTGAGGCTCTAAATTTTGAACACAGCAGCCCTTGGGAAACATAAGAATCTCCAGAGGGTAGTACAGTCTATCCCAAGATCTTTTTCCACTGACTGTAATAGGAGCTGAAAGTGGCTGTGCTCATTTTTAAATGCTTAAAGTAAGATAAGGCAAATCTGGGCTCAGCAGTGAATCCAACTTACCTGTAAAGAAAACAAAGGCTGAAGCCATCCTGTAGATTGAAGAATTGCTGAGCCTGTGCTCGGAATGTGCAGGGCTGGAGGATCCTGGCAAAGGCTTCCCAGCACTTGGTGTTGCTGCTGAGCATGTCAGAAACACCCCAGTGGAATCATAAAGCCAGGAAACCAAAGGATATCCCAGACCTGCCTGGTGTTTTCCTACCTGCTGCTGTCAGCACTGCCACTCATCCCAAACTTCTGCCTTTTGCTCACAGCCTGCGGGTCAGGAATTCCAGGAGCTGTTCTGGTAGGCATCAACATTCTCCATGAAGTCCTTTTTTGCTTTGTTTTCTTTATCTAGTGTGACAGCAAGCTGGATACTACAAAGTTAATGCCACAGTTAGAGGGTTGCAGTAATCACTCCTGGGGTCTCTTTTCAGCAAAATCCACTCTGCTCTTGTGAGTCTCCTCCTGCAGTACTGTGGCCAAACCCCAGGCCCCCAGGACAAGAAAAATGTTGGAATGAGTCCAGAGAAGAACACTAAGTTGATCCCAGGGCTTGAACACCTCTGCTGTAGATCCAGTCTGGAAGAGCTGGGGTTGTTCAGCCTGGAGAAAAGAAGGCTCTGGGGATTCCCAAGAGCCCTTTCCAGTGCCTGAAGGGGTTCCAAAAGATCTGGAGAGGGACTTTTCACCAGGGCATGAATAACTAGGATGAGGGATGATATTCTAAAGCTGAAAAAGATTAGGTTTTAGATATTAGGAAGAAAATCTTTATGGTGAGGGTGGTGAGGCCCTGGCACAGGTTGCCCAGAGAAGCTGTGGCTGCCCCATCCCTGGAAGTGTTCAAGGCCAGGCTGGATGAGACTCTGAGTAACCTGGGATAGTGGCAGGTGTCCCTGTCCATGGCAAGGGGCTGGAACTAGCTGACCTTTAAGATCCCTTCCGGCCCAAACCATTCTGCGATTCTTTGATCCTGCTTTCATGGTTTGCAGGCAGCACCAGCCAGAGTCCCCTGGGCTCTCTGGTTTGTCTTTACAGGCACTTCCTTTCTCCTCCAGAGTTCAAGTCCTGCAGGGATGTCACTACACTCAGCATGGAAACACCTCTGCAGCTGCACAAACACATCCAGACCCTGTAGGGTCTCTAAGCTGTGTCACCTCCAGAGACACACAGTGCAGTGGCAGTAGTGACCCATATAATTCCAAGTTTATCCAGTAAATGCCTCCTACAAAGTCTTTCATACATATCCACAAGCTGTGTGAACAAAGGATAGAAAAGGATGCTCCAGCTATGGCTGTCATGAACTTTTTGGCTTTCCCCCTTGAAATAAAAAGGAGACAGCACGGGGATGATTCACTATATCCTACTGTACTCTTGTGATTCTTGAGCACAGAGAGATCCTGTTAGGCTGTCAAAGGGAGCACAGCAGCCAGGCAGAAGTTGCAATAAGAGATTGAAAATTCAAGCAAAACATTTTGAAAAGTGATTTCAAGATGGGATGTTGAGGAATTTCCCCAGGTATTTGGTAGGAGTCCCTCACTGGAGGTGAGAATTCATTTTTAAGAGTGTTTACTTCTGAATCTTCCACTTCAGGGGCAGAAGAATGTCAGTTTTAACAAGGAAGGAGGGAAGGAAATAGGGAAGGAAAGAAGGAAGGAGGGAGGGAAGGAAGGAGGGAAGGAAAGAAGGAAGGAAGGAAGGAAGGAAGGAAGGAA
>WBNO01028400.1:27524-42991 GCA_013400575.1 Peucedramus taeniatus
AGGAAGGAAGGAAGGAAGGAAGGAAGGAAGGAAGGAAGGAAGGAAGGAAGGAAGGAAGGAAGTTAGTTCTAATGCAACTTATAGAATGTCTTTTAAATATTAATTTTCCTATACATTTTTTCCTGAAACCACATTACATGACCTTCCTTGCTCTGTTTATATCAACCAAAAACATGTTCACCTTGGAGGTAGGTTCTAATTTAATTTTTAAATATATATATATGATTTCTAGGTATGATGGTTAGAGATTTTGGCACTGGTCATAACTCCATTGCACTGAAACAAAGATTACAAAGCAACAGTGACCTATCTCATTTTCTAAATGCTATTTGATACTCTTAAACCTGATATTCCAGTTACTGACAGCATCCAAGGATCAGGAATCCTGTCTTTTACTGTGAAACTCAGCAATTTCTGCCATCGCTGTGAATAATCAACAACCAAATTACTAATCATCATCATCATCATCATACTTTTATTCATCTGCTTTCCATGGCAAGATGAGGTGGAGTTGGCCCAATGTCCAAAGCAAACAATAAATTCTAGAACCAGTAAAACAAAGAAGAAGCCAATTAAACTTCCTTATTACTTATAACTGAGCTGCCCCAGACCAATTATAACCATATTTCTTTGTGGTCTAATTAGGTTCAGCTCAGTTCCACGGTGTGGAAGCCTGTAATGAGTGAGCACATGAGAAGCACAGCCCAGACTCCATGTGAGGGCTCATTAATATGCTCTGGGCTGCTGCCTTGGAAGAGACTGCACCTCATTATGTGGGTTAACGCACTTAAACTAAATGGATGAATTGCAGCCACTTTTCAGTGTTTCAAGTCCCCTTGGACTGACAGAACTGCAGATTAATAAGTTGTTAGAGAGTGATCTGCTGACCTGCTCCATCGTTCTTCGCTTTCGCTCCATCCGCTCTTAGAGGCGCGAAACGCCCAAGTGTAGAAATGTGTCAATCACTGCATTTTCAGTTTTGTGGCTTTCTCTGGTTTTTGCCTAACAAGTTATCAAAATAGGTGAAAGAGGAAAATAAAATGCTTGTCATGTCCAATAAGTTCAGTTGGCTTTGGATCAAAATGCAGCACTCACAGGAGATAACAGGTCCCCTGCTAGCACAAAACAGTTTAGGGTAAAGACCGAGCTCCTTTCAGCTGGATGGAGGCTAAAAGTCAGCATCTTATAAAATTAGAGAGTGGTTTGGGTTGGAAGGAACCTTAAAGATCATCTTGTTCCAACCCCCTACTATGGGCAGGGAGACCTTCCACTAGACCAGATTACTCCAACCTTGGACACTTCCAGGGATGGGGCAGCCACAGCTTCTCTGGGTGCCAGGCTCTCACCACCCTTATAATAAATAATTCCTTTCTAATATCTAATCTAAGTCTTTGCTCTTTGGGGTTTATATCCTCTGTTTAACTGGCTATGAAATTATGATGAGGTGGAAAGGGGGTATTGAGACAGACTGTCAACATCTCTTGTAAATGGGAAGAAAAAATGGATAGAAAATTATAGTAGTAGGAGCCAAATTAAATTAGAAAAATAATAATAATAATAAAAAAGCCCTGGGATAGCAAGGATTTCTTTTTTTTTTTTCCCTATTGGCAGTAGATCTTTGAAAATTATTTTCAAGCCACACCATCACCTGGAAATCCCCTTAAAGGAAAAATTAGGATTGAAGACTGTGAGATTATTAGGGAGAAAAGATCAAAGGTACTTTTTCTGTCTCTTGTTTTCTTGTTTTTGCCAGTGCTGGAGACAGAATTCCAAGTGATGTGCACCTGAGGCAGTAGAATTGTCCTCATGCCCTACCTTGTGCTGATGAAGTCATAGAAGGTCCCTCAAGGCTTCCTCCTGCTTAGTTCAAGCAGCTGTTTTCCCAGCACAGCACATTTTACAGAATCATAGACTATCCTGAGTTGGAAGGGACCTACAAGAACCATCAAAGTCTGACTCTTGGGATTGTATATACAGTAAAATTTTTCACATATGTCATAAAAGGGGAGAAAAAGTCAAAAAAGTATTGAAGAGTTGATGGTATGTGCAACACTATCACTTTTGAGATCTATCTCCCTTTGTGGACTCAGTCTTGGCAAACAGTCATTTTTAAAGTCTCAAATCTGAGAAATTCCCCTGGCTCCTGCATGGCTTGTCAGCAGCAGCACGAGGCACCCAAACAGGTTTCTTTTCTCATGTTCACTTTTGTCCTTAAGGCACCAGAGAAAAAACTGTTTCCTATTCCACTCCAGACTAAGAGGACCTGACAACTTAATAATTGAACTGGGTACTTAGCTCACCATGCCTCTGATGTGCCTCTTTTTAATTGATTTTGTCAGGATCTTTTTAACTTCTCTTCCACTGTTGCCAGCATGCTCTCACTCCTCATAATGCCTTTGCAAAGAGGTTTTATTAGAATTTTCCCTTGTCATATCCCATTCTCACCTATTTGTTACCAATTAACCCTCTACACCATGGTGGTTTGCAGGATCTGCCAAACTGAACTGCCTGCTGTTGGAAATCTTTGAGCTCTGTGTCTCTGCCAGAGATATTGTAAAGAAGAAACTGTGCCTGTATTTTCTCCCAAAGCATCAGTAACAAAAACAGCTGCTTAATGGCATGGCTAGATATTCTATTTTCCACGAGGAGGGCAAAGGAAAATGTACCCATGAAGTGACTACAGAGATAAAAAAATAAATCTTCACTTGCAGTTGCAGTCAATGGTTCATTGTCCAAATGGGGATTGGTAACAAGTTGTGTCCATATTGAGCCAGCATGATTTAATATCATTATAAATGACACAGACACCAGCACTGAGTGCAGCCCTCTGCAGGTTTGTGAAGCTGATACACTGAAAGGAAAGGATGCTGGGCAGGGGGACTTTGACTGGGAAATGTGAACTGTGTGAAGCTGAACAAGGCCAAGAGCAAAGTCCTGCACCCCATCAGGTGAGATCACTCAGCAGCTACTGCCCTGAGCAAAACACTGGACTTGGGGAAATGAGTTGAATGTGTTACCAATGAAATCAGAGCAAGATGATGAGAAATAAACCCAAATGTTAAAACACCTTCCCCCCCACTCCTCTCTCTCTCTGAGTTTGATTTCTCTCCTCATTCTGCTCCCCCTTAGTGGGGCAGAGGGACAGGGAATGGGGCTTGCAGTCACTTCCTCACCCATCTTTGCTGGTCCTTCTTCCTCAGGGGGAGGACTCCTCATGTTCCTCCCCTGCTCCATTGTGGGGTCCCTTCTGCATGAGGCAGTTTTCCAGAAACTTCTCCAGTGGGAGTCCTTCCCATGGGCTGCACATCTTCCCAAACTGCTCCACTGTGGTCCCTTCCATGGGGGGCAGTCCTTCAGGAACAGGCTGAGCCCTTCTGGGGTGCTTGTGGGGACAATCAAACCTGCTCCAGAGTGGGCTCCTCTCTCTGCAGGCTCACAGGTCCTGCCAGGAGCCTGTGGACCCCCAGGAGCTGCAGGGGCTCAGCTGCCTCACCATGGGCTGCAAGGAAATCTCTGCTGCAGCACCTGGAGCAGCTCCTGCCCCTCCTTCTGACTGACCTGGCTGTCTGCAGAGCTGTTCTCTCACATGTTCTCACTCCTCTCCTCTGACTGCTGCTGGGGTTCCACTGCTCAGCCTGGAGAGGAGAGAGCTCTGCACAGACCTCATTGCACCATCTCAATATGTGAAGGTAGTTTGTAAGAAAAACAGAGATTCTTTTCACCAGGGTATGTAGTGACAGGAGAAGAGGCAATGGTTTTATACTGAGAGAGGGGAGATTTAGATTAGACATAAGGAACAAATTGTTTATAGTGAGGGAAGTGAGGCCCTGGCACAGGTTCCCAGAGGAGCTGTGGCTGCCCCATCCCTGGAAGTGTTCAAAGCCAGGTTGGGACAGGGCTTGGAATAACCTGGTTTAGAGGAAGGTCCCTGTGGCAGAGACTTGGACTACACAATTCTTGAAGGTCCCTGCCAAACCAAACAATTTTCTAATTCTATGATTTAGCATTAATATACTGTTTTATAATAACCTCATGAATTGTTTGGGTTTTTTTAATGGCATTTACCATTATAACCAAGTCTATAATACACAACAGCCCCTCTTTGTTGCCACATGATTTCCTCCTTGCTTGAAGCCAGGCAACCTCTGTAGCTTCAGCAGAGAAATTCTTTACCTGGGTCATCAGTGCCAAATGATCTGTTGTGTGAGCTGGCCCAGGGAAAGCTCAATCACACTAATGAGGTAATCATTGAGCTCCTAATGAATGGGATTAGTGACTGGGCAAGGATTGTTTGTCCTGGATCCCTTGCTCAAATGCAGCTCAAAGCTCTCAAAATATTTGCTTGCAATCAGCTATGAGCTGGGTTCATTTCAGCTCTCACTAACTAGATGAAAATTATTTTCATCTCTGCAGGATTTGCCAAATGTGCTGATGGAGGCAGTCTGCAGCTTGTGGTGGAGAGAAGAGGGGGGTTTTATTTCAGAAGTAAACTCTGTGTAGTAAGGTAAAGCCATAGGTGTCATAATTTCTAATTTCATGCCAGCATGAAGCTTGGCCATAGAAAAAGAAGAAGAGTGTCACTCTATTCATTAGCTTTTCTTAATAGCAATTAATGAATATTTAATGTAACATATACCAATCCAGTTAGGTAGATTTTATATATCTGAAGAAAAGCCACCAGAAACTGTGGCTTGTGTTTCTTCTCCAAACCTGACTGTGCTGATTTAAGAAGTTTCACAGTTTTGACCCTGACTGAGCTTAAGTACCTGCAAGACTTCTCTGAGCATTTTCTGTGCTCAACTTTTACTGATGAAAGACCCAGTCAGCTCTTTGGAAAGGGAGCATGTAACTGTTATCAGTGCAGGTGAGAATCCAGTTTAACATTTGTTATTCTTATCCAAAACTTCACAGTACCCAAACCCCCATAACATAGAGAGGTAACTTTTTTTTTCTTTCTTTTTNTTTTTTTTTTTTTTTTTTTTCTGGTAAGAAATATTTTTGTCAAAAGATTTTACTTTTTCCAAAGAGTAAAAAATATATAGTTTTGTTAAACTCTCTTCAATAATACCTTTGGCATTTTAATTAAAACCATTTTTGAAATGCTTTATTTACTGGAGGAAAACTGCATTTATAATACATGACACATTTAAAGATGAATGTAAATGGCACTTTCAATCATGTCATCAGAAGAAAACATTATGGATGAAAATGGAACAAGACCACAAATATTGGTTGCCTTGAAACCTGTTAAATGAAGTCTAAAGCAAGATTTGACATTTTTCATGAGATATCTTGCTTGGTTTTTTTTTTTTAAAGGCCGCCAAAAAATCGTAATATAATATTTTGTTTATTTGTCCTGCTCTTTCAGTGATGTTTCTCATGAATAAATATGGTGTTCTGTGCATACAGTGGGATCAAATAAGCATCTAATTGATGTGTTGTAAATGGCACATGAAATTGTGGAAGTGCTTAGCTCAGATCCAGCAGAGCAAATTCTAAAGCAGCAGTGCACAGTAGGGGAATCTGAGCTAAATTAATTTTTAAACATACAAAAATAGTAAGCAAAAAAAAAAAAAAAAAAAAAAACCAAACAAACACCTTGACTTTCACAGTTTTAAATGAGCAGAATTGGAGATCAGGAGCATATTAAAACACAAACAGTAGAGATGAATTAGCAGCTACTTATCTTACAGCACATTGTATAGCAAATCTGGAGGCAAAGAAATAGAATTCCCCAGACACAAGGGGCGTAATTAAAATCTGTAACATAAGGTAAAACATGTCTATGATGAAGGGGGGGGGAATAGGCAAAATTATTCACAATGATACCAACACACAGTATAAAACTTAGCTTTTCTTTCATACAATTAGTGCTTGTTGGTTATAGCAGGTTTAATATGACGCAATCAGAAATGCAGACACGGACGTGGGGCCTGAATGTGCAGTGCCTTGAGAATCCTTGAGAATCCACTCCACTTCCCAGGGTGACCACAGGCTCTGTAAAACCAAGAACAGCTGGTGAGTATTCACAGGATCCCCAGAGAATTTCTGGTGCAGAGGTGTCACTGATGGAAGGGTGGCTGCTCCCAAAAGGCACAGTCAGCAGCGGAGCAGGTTAAGGTCAGGGAAGTGTTTTTGCACTGATTCCAAGCTAAGGTAATTGTGGAAGTGGAAGGGATGAGAAGGCTGGGTCAGATTACCCACAAAGGTTGTGTGGATCATCTCCTCATCCCTGGAGATGTTCAAAACCAGATTGGAAGGGGTTGTGAATAACCTGGTCTAGGGAAAGATTCCCTGCCCACGGCAGAGAGGTTGGAATGAGATGATCTTTAAGGTCCCTTCCAACCCAAACCTTTCCATGGTTCTGTGGTTCTATGACTGAAAATACAGAGAAAACAAATTAATCAAGAAAATGCAGCATATAACCTACTGTAGCAAGGCAAAGAGTAAATTTTGTGTTCTCTTCAATGCCAGCAGTTCCCATACCTGGAGCAAAGTGCAATTAGTTTTAAAAATATATTTTTCTGGAAATGGAAAAAGAATAGAAGACAGAGCATGGCACTGGTGCACTTTGCAGGACAGAATATAGCTGAGAAATTGTATTGTTTCCCATTTTTCCATGCAATGAAAAAATGAAAACCTTAGGCACTTCCCCTGACTAGGAACATCTCATTATAACTTGTAGATGTCTAATTAGAGATCAAAAACATGTAGATCTAAACCATAAAATGTTTACACTATTCATGTAGACAAGTTAATGGAATTTTAAAAAGTCAATTTTTGATCAAAGAGTCTGTTTCTCTTCAATTACTGTAAGAGAAACTTCTGAAGAAAGACATCAGCAGCAGGATAGCACCTCCAAGATCAGCATTTGCACTTCTGAGGTTACTCAGACTATATTTTTGCACTCACCACCTATGAAACAGTCATGTGTGTTTGTAGGGAGCATCACTATCAAATACATCAGCAGGCTTTTGCAGTGTTTGTGTTTATTCCACCTCTACTTCCTCAGTGACTATGTTTGTGTACACATGCAGTGTAAGAAAATCTAGTTAAACTTGTTATCCAGGGTGAGGAAAGGAAGGAAAAACTGGCTTGTCATTATTATTACTGAAGAGATAACTGATAATAACTTTTTCTTTTTTCTAATTCTTTTTAATACAGGTGAAAGCCTCAGAAACACTGTTTTAATTATGCTTTACTGCAAACCAACAAGGTGTTAAAATAGACCATAATCAGACACAAAGCAGCCAAATACAGACACAAACATATTTTCATTTATGCTATTTTTTAAACTGCTCATTATAAGATTGTTCAGATAATATTTTTGAAACCAGATGTCGATTATGTGCTGTGCTGCAGATACAAAGCAGAGATGAGGGTTCCTGCACTGTATTCACATAAACACCTTCAAGAGGCAATAGAAACACTCTGATGGGAAGGGTACCCCTCTGAAGATGACATTCATCCCAGCTAATTTAAGGTCTAAGCACCTCCATCTGAGTAGAATGACTCCCAGGCTCCTATTACAGTAATTACAGATCTAATCAATACAGGCAAAGATTTTTAGGGTTTTTAGGGTGGGGATCATTTGAATAAAGTAATCAACTCCATATTGACCTAAATTTCACGGGCTGGTATTGACTCACATTAACTGCAAAAGGATCTTCAGGATGACTTTCCCAGATGCAGAAGGGTTCACTCTTGACATCTAAATTTAGCTGCACAAATTCAGCATCCAAAGTCCTTTTAATGTCACAAGAGGAGTTGCTCAAGTCACTCACAGAAGTAAAAAAGCTCTGGAAAGGGGATGGACACCACTAATCATTTACCTTTCTTTCTACTTGGGAACTATTCTCACTTTACTGTTTATTTAATATTTCACAGCACTTTTTAAAGAGGAAGGGCTCTAAGGTGAACCTTGAAGGTCTCTTCCAACCCAAACCATTTTGTGGCATTATAGAATCCTATCATATTTCTGCAGGTGCCAGACAACAACATTCACCACCTGTTCAAGTTACAGAATCACAGAATGGTGATTCTGGAGATGAAGCAGGGTGATCAGGGCTGTGTCCAGTTGGATTTTGAATAGCTCCAAAGCTCCCACAACTCTCAGCAACCCATTTCCCTGTTTGGTCAATCTTATATTTAAAAAAAAAAAAAAAGTGTTTCCTATGCTCAGTAACATATTCATATTTTTCAGGTTGTGATCACTGCCTTTTGACCTGTCAGCAGAAACCACTGAGAAGAGCCTGCTTCTACCTTCCTTATCCCTCTGCCCCAGGTATTTGTAGACAGGAAAGGTTTCCAGAGCCTTCCCTTCCCCAGGCTGCAATCCCAGCTCTCTCAGCCTCTCCTCTCATGTCAGAGAGCTCCTGTGTAGGCACACACTTGCCTGTGTCCAGGAGAAAAAGAGCACAGTCAGGTCCTCTGGAGCTTGGACAGAATTCTCCAAGTACTGGGATGAAGAGCACCAAGGGTTGGACATGAAACCAAACCCTATGTCCAGCACATTGCTCTGCTCACAGGCTCTGCAGCTACTGGAGATTCTGAATTTTGATTTGCAGGCAGGGAAAATATTTATTTATATTTAAATATTTAAAATGCAAAAGCCATTTGAATGAGAAATCTACAGGCTTGGAGTGCAACAAGTGAGATTCTCTAGACACAAACTGGCTAGAAGATATTCTAGGCCAGAAACCCAACAGATTTCATGTATGTTTCAGGTTTGCTTAAGGATAAAAATGAATTAGTTACTGAGAAAGAGTTTGAGTTCTGTCACACTCTTAGGTTTTGATTAAAGATTTTTTTTTTTTACTTTTTGGGTAGCAATAATTATGGTGAGTTTAGCAGTTCCACTCATGGACTATACAGTCTTGTCTTAGTTGCTATACAAATAGACAACTAAATAACAATCTTTAGAAAGAAAGAAATTAAAATTATGCTAAAATGTATCCTAGATATTTTAATGTCTTGGGAACTTTACTGATATAAATGTGTCTGACTTGAGGCTTTGTCTGTGATATTTCTGTGACTATTTTCGTAATCGTTAAAAGGTAACAGATATATTTATTTTGATTTTTTTTTCTTCATGCATAAACAGAGAGGGCAAATAAAAAAAGGACCCTGCTGCTATCAGGGTGCTAAAATTAAGCTTCTGTGCATGCTGAGAGATCTCTTTAGTGAGAACTCTAAAAGCAGCCTGTAAAGAGCTGCTCCAGCCATGTGGTAGCTCTAAGCTGAAACAGGAACCTGAGGTAAGGATCCATCCTCCAGCCCTCCTCAGCTCAGAGAAGCATCTTTCCCCTCTTTGAAGTTTACAGTTTAGACTCTGCTCGTTTATTTAGTCTGGGCTGTTCTGGCTGTGAATTAAAGAGGTGGTCTCACGGGAAGATAAATTATCCAGAGTAATAAATAATAATTTCTCCCTACCTGCTGTTGTTTCAAATCAAGTGAGATCTCTGTCTGGGCAAATATGAGGATGTGTATCACACTGTGTAAATAAGCTGTGATAATATAACCTCTGGCATTTGCAAATTTTAATGGATCTAAGACTTTTTCATAGATACAAATCTCAATGAACTTCTCTGTTGGAGAAGGCTCATCCAGATAAATCACAGTCTATTATTAATATTAAATGACCATTATATATGCAGAGCTTTTGGGCAGTTGAATGCTTCTTTAAAAGTGTGAAACAATGACAATCATTAGAAGCTGATTGAGATGATTGAAGGTGGCCCACGAAATTACCAAGTGGAATTCTGCATCAGGGAAAGAGGAGAGATGATCCAAATCTCATGAAAGTCCATGCAAACACTCTCACTGATTTATCCAGCCTTGCATCAGGCCCATGGGAAAGGTCTTGCAGCTGCTCTGCAAAGTCATGGAATGAACAGATGGATTTTGGTGGTGAGCACTGAAAACATGGACATGAAAACAGCTCTTCACAGTTATTTAAAGGTCCTTCCCAAAATATCAAACTCAGGCAGGAAGGGAGCCTGTGTCAGTGCTGGACCCTCATCATAGGTATCTTGAGTTGCAGCCCACAGAAAGGAAATGTTAAGCCCTTGACTTGATCTTTCCAATTATTGTTTAATTCAGTTTTTTTTTTCTCTTATTTTGATTTTTTGTTTTTAAAGTTCTGGTGAACCTGTTTCCAAGGCACTACTGCCTTTTGGTATTTTCAAACTGAAACCTTCCCATATGCAAATTTACACTAATTAAATCCATGTCACAACACACTTTATCTGCTTTCCTCTGAAACTGTTTCTTACTTTATAGTTTCAGATGTACATTGCAAAGTAGCTTACAGCTATCACAGAACTGAAATCCTGTGACATCATCTCATTCATGATGGAATGTAGAACCTAAATTAATCTGTGAGCCTGATAGTGGAGACAGCATCTTGTAACATGAGGATCTAGATTTTCTATTTCTGAAACCCCTAAGAGAGTATTAAAGGGAAAGCAGTAAATCTCTGGTTGTTTGCATTTTTCTGGCTCTAGTTCCCTGTAGCTGCTAATATTCTGATTTTCATTTCCTGACAATATAGTAAATATACTTTGCTTCTGTGTTTAGGGTTCAGCAGATCACCCGCTTTGAACACCAACATCAAATTTATCCTAAGTCAAATAACCTTTCTCTGCAGTTGGGATGCAATTCATGGTTTAACTCATTTGAAATTAATCTCTTCCATCTGTGGTGGCAGGGAATGGCCTCTGAAAACCCTTTCTGATCACTTTGATGAAGGCTTCAAAATGGGCCTGATATAACGGCTTTATTTTATACATAAATTTTAATGATGTATTTTCAGGATAGAAAAGAAAAAAAAGACAAGGAAAGGAAGAAAAAGGTCACAATACTAAGAAAAGCTGTGGTGTTTCCTGCCTCTTTGAAGCTGAAGTTAATCAGATAGCAGATTAGTCTGAGAATTGCATTAGTGACATTGTAAACCTTCCAGGCCTTTAGCTGTGCCTTTTTTCAAGTGTAGTACACGATGATGAGGTTTTGCCTTCAGTAAAGACTTGTTTCATCAGTTAAAGTTCATCTCTTTAAAGAATCCTTCCCACTAATTTTCTAGGGAAGCAGATGATGCCCACTTTTCATTACAGAATTTCTTCAGTGCACGACTGCCCACAGCAGGAAAGCTGCTGCTCTTATTCAGCCACACTGGTCATTTCTGCTTATACTGGAGTTCTAACAGCGGCTTCTTAAAATAGAACAGACCTAATAACCCAAGAGTCTTCTGTCAGAAAAAAAATGAGATGGCAGGGTGATGACATATCCTGTGCAATATGGCTTAATATTCACTTACACTTATTTCCCCTATGCATTCTCTTAATTGCATCAATGGCTCCCAGAAGCCACCTTTGATTCAACTTCACTGAAATAATTTCTTTTTCTGTTTTGAAAGATGGCCCAGGAGAAATCCAGGTCCTTTGGAATTCTAGAGTAGTTTCGTCCCTGATATGAAGTTCTTCAAATTCGGCAGCTGCACATCATTGTTAAAATAGGAGTTTTAGACAAAGATAATAACTTAAGTGCATGGGTATCTGTCAGGGACCACTACAAAAGCATAGACGTGTTTTGTGGAGAGTATGGGTTAACCCTAAAGCAAAACTAAATCAAGGAATTAGATGATACTGGGAACAAAACAAAGCAAAATTCCAGCAACAAATCCCGAGCCCACAGTCTAGGCACTGTTTAGGGGTCCAAGAAAGGTGTTGTCTATCCAAATCAGTTCCTTGGGATTCACTACACTAAAAAAAATCATCTTTGTGTTTGAAGTTAGTCATGTGCCCAGGAGGAATTTAACCCTGTGCATATCTGTCTGACCCCAAAAGATTTGTCTTAGCAGTGCACAATACATGGCAAAGCTTTTAAGAAACGTGCAACTGGTACTCATATAAACATGCAAAAAAGGTCTGCAGCAGTTCAGAATCTGCACCTGGGAGGCAAAGCTGCAGAAGATGACATAATAATGGCAAGAGATACAATGGGTGATATCACATTTCAGGAGTGAATATTGCTAGCTGAACTTTGGGGATCGTGAGAAAATTCATTTCACAAAGGTGGAATGCCCAGTGCCTGGGAGGTGACACGTAATGAATTAGAGTAATTCTGCCCAACCTGTTAAAAACAAATGCTGTTATAGAAGTGGCAGGGCCATTTGCATAAAGATTTTTAAATTACCTGGTGTTGAATATGTGAAACATCGGGTAATGACATTGCAAACTCAGCTCTGATTAAATGGCAAGTGAAGAGCGAATCTCAGCAGCATTGTCTTATCACATTAAAACAAGGGGAAAATCTATTTATGAGTGAGCTGACCTCATTTTTTCTCTCATAGCCTGCTGTGCGTGGCAGAGTTTGGTATGATTGAAAAGTCTTTGCATAGTTCTTTAACATGACAATGTTTAATCCAAGAAAAAGTTCCTTTTCAACCTCCAGCAACTTTTTTTTTTTTTTTTTGAGTGATACCATTGATATAAGCCCTGAATGCATTTTTTGAGGTTGTGTGAGGTTTAAAATTTGGGTTCTAACAAGTTTTCCCAGAAAGGTCTGACAGGAAGCCTCAGGAGCTATCTGAAACACAATCTTCATGCCTATACTACAGCAAGCCAGGAAAGAGAAAGAATCAAGGCCACTTAATAATAATCAAGGCCTTGCTTCTTCTCATGGTCACAAGTAACAGGAGATGCTTCTTCCAAAGTAATGTGTGCTCATTTTCTCTTAATATTACTTTTCTTGTAGAAGCATTGTCACCCTGTTTAGCCTGGAGGAAAAGGAGGCTGAGGGGTGACCTTATTGCTTTCTACAACTGCCTTAAAGGAAGTAATAGTGAGGTGGGTGTCAGTCTCTTCTCCCAGGTAACAAAAGAAAGGAGAAGAGGAAATGGTCACAAGTTGTGCCAGAGAAGATTTAGAGTTGATATTAAGAGGATTTCTTTCATGGAAATGGTTGTAAAGCAATGGAACAGGCTGCCCATGGAAGTGGTAGAGTCACCATCCCTGGAAATGGAAAACGATGTGTGGATCTGCACCTGAGGACTTGGTTCAGTGGTGAACTTGGTGGTGGTGGTAGGAGGACAGTTGAACTCAATGATCTTAGAGGTCTTTTGGAACCACAACAATTCTATGATTCTATTTCTCAAAAAAAAAAAAAAAAAATCCTTATAATTTGGTATTTCCTTCACAACATCCCAATAACAAATGAAATAAATTTATCTGAAATCATCATTTTCTGAGGACAGAAACTCAGAAGAGTGAGGCTCAAGGTACAGAGGAGGGCTACGATTTTATTTTGTTGCCTTGACAAGAGGGTTAAAATTTCCAGCAACGTGTGATCTAAATCTAAGTGACTCAATGACCAAGAAAATACCATTGGCTGTTCTTCATCCATGGGTTCACTTTGCAATTTAAGCTGCAGTAACTGTGCTCAGCTGCAAGATGGTTCTGGGAAAGAGGCCACATCTCTTCTGGTCTGAGTAGCCACTGCCTTTCCCTAGCAGGACAGAGCTCCCTGACTCACATTTGGCAACTCCTGTAGTGTGGAGGGAGGAAGGAGAGAGAAGAGCAGCTTCATGAATATGTGGAATTATTCTGGGAAGCACTCAGGATAATGTAAAAACCAGAGGCATAAAACACTGGCCAGCTGAGACACTAAGAGAGATTAGATAGCAGACCTGGCAAGTCATCCATTTGCACCAGTGTGGCAAATCTTGTGGGTTTTTTGGGAAACAGGCAGAGTTACTGGCACTTGACTTTCATCTTGGATTAAGTATCAGGAGGAAAAATGCTGACTTATATTAAAATGTGTCTGGTTGTAGGACAGGTTCAAGGAGATGGATGCTTAAGCACTGGAGTACACAGCCAAGGCTGCCAAGGATGCAAATCTCAGTGCCCATCCAGTGCCTCGTTACTGTTCCACCATCCCTGAGAACCTGCCATGGGGAAATACCAGGCTTTCACCTTGCAGCTGCTTTTAACTACAAAGCAAGCAAATCACAGCTGTAAAAGGTGACAGAAACCCTTAAATTCTCGTTCACGTGTTACTGGAAATAAACCTTAAAAAAGCCCACAGAAGACACACAAAATGGTTGGCATTAAACTATTCCAGCTAAGGGAGCAGGAACTGTATGCTCCAGTTCTGCTGAGAGGGAGCTGGTGGAAGAATAACGTGGTTTGTGCAAAACTAGAGAAAATGAGAGCTGAAAATGTTCCCTATCAGGAAAGAAAAACACACTTGCATTGCAAGAGTTGCTGTCTCACACACTGATGGGTGTTTTCAGAGCAGCAGCAATGCATATTTAAACACAAGAAGTACCTTCCTCAGATAATTTTTTTAAAGACTATTTAACTATGAAGGAAACAAAACTGGCTTTAGTCAATGAGGACAGAGATGGAATGGACAAAACTCTTAACAGTGGAAATAGAACTGCAAATTATAACGTTTTCATTAAGAACAGCACTGGAAATAAATTGCTGCATAGAGAGCTAATTAAACAAGAGCTAATAAATTCTATAGATGTAAATATAATGCATTTTTTTCATCCATCTGGGCTCTAGCTGCTGTTAACTCTGGGTGATGCTGGTTTTACATACATATGCTGGTGTTATTCCTGCAGATGGTGCCAGGGCTGAGGCACAGGATGGAAGGAAGCTTCTCATGTTTGCTTTGCTTACACTCTAGCAGTCAGCACTGGATTAATGCAAACCCTAATCCCATCAGAAAAGAGATATTTTAGTAAACACCAGGGAGACTAATGCAGTTGATCCCTGCTTATGGCAGGAAAATGCACATATGTCAGGGATTTCACTCTGATATTTGTAGATAACCTTGGTAAATTTTTTGGACACTCCTCATTTGGACCTTAGTGAGCTGTTCATAAATAAGGGTAAAAATAGCTGAGTTGACTTTCCTTTTGATCACTTCCACCATTCTTCCAGTGTAGGTGGGTGAAATATCCTGCCCAGTGGATGTTTATTCCCTTTTCTACTGCTCCAGATTAGTCAACATGGAATATTATGGATGAGATTCTTTTCATTCAAATTCAAATGCTCCAGATCAACACAAATCACCCTCATTTCTCTTTAGAGAGGAGAGAGGACAATCTGGCTCATCTTTAACGAATCTATTCAATAGCTTAAAAAAAAAAAACAAACTATGCATTAGCTTGAAAGGGAACATCAAGTGACAAGTTCAGGTTTAGTTGTCTAAACCTCAGTGACATTAATCTCATCTTTCTTTTTTTAATATTATAATTCTGAAACAAATATTTCTGTACTACTGTATTCTGTTCACAGGTTATTATAGTTTACCTTGTATATTTTTTCTATAAATAAAATTTCAAAATGCAAACCACTAGTATCAGAAAGAAGCCTTTATTCATAATGTGGCCTCTACATCTTCCTTCCTTCCTTCCTTCCTTCCTTCCTTCCTTCCTTCCTTCCTTCCTTCCTTCCTTC
>WBNO01028400.1:43133-111758 GCA_013400575.1 Peucedramus taeniatus
CTTCCTTCCTTCCTTCCTTCCTTCCTTCCTTCCTTCCTTCCTTCCTTCCTTCTTTTTTTTTTAATAGACAAACAAAGTGTTCCCATTTTCATATAGAATCCAGATTATCTTCATTTTCTTGGGTAGCATTGTTGGAAATAAGCATAAGTATCAACTCTCATGTTAGATCTTACTGGGACCCATCTAATTAAAGCCTTATAAATTCTTTAGTTACTGCATGGTTACAACTCCCATCTTGTTTTCCTCATAATGTTCTTTGTGCACAAAAAAAACAATCCTCCATATCCTCCAATATGTATGTTCTCTCGCCATGCTCACCAAAAAATGAATAAAATAAAACCCACAGGTTGAAGGGAAGGAAAAAAAATATTTCAAAGAAAGATCTCCAAGTTACTAAGCAAGAAACAATGTCAGAACTCCCTGAGCAGGAAATAATCAGAAGCTTGGACAGTGCCCAGGGAATGTTTTATGTACATAATTTGTTATTACTCTTCCTGGAGTGCCTGCTCATGGGTACTGCTGGAGACAGTGAAGGGGTGAAATATTTTGTGCTGGCCAGGCTGGGTGTCATAACATTCCCAAAATCATCTGTGTCAGATTTATCAGGGTGCTGCATCCATTTAACTCCTCCCTGTTTATTATCGCTGCTGGGAAGAGCAGCACTAAAGGGATTATGTGGAGTTCCAGACGTGTCTCCATTGTCTTTTGGAAAGAAACAAGAGTTTGTTGGGGAGGGAAGATAATCATGAGTACTCACTGAAGAGTCAGCTGTACATTATATATTCTGCATTGTGCTTCTGGTTCCATTTCTAGGAGTAGAAATGATTAAGATTTTACTTACTCCTTAGCATGTAGTGCTATAAGAGATTAAGAGAGAAAAGAGGGGGGATGAAGTATTTAAGAGCTCCAATAGACACAGAGGAAGCTTTTGGGTATCAAAAAAGCCTTTTTACAGCTTAAGTCTATTAAACAAGAGGCAAAGGAAGAAGAAAAGGGATATCTGTTTTAACAGATCTTGTGTACTACAGTGACTGAAGTGTTTGAGATGCTTAACATAAAAGTGAAAAACTAGTGTGGACAAAACACAAGATAGGAAATTCCAGGGAGCTCCTGTGAATCCATGGAATTGATAGAGATTTTTGAGTTTTCTTTATGTCTCTGTAGTTTTTTGAAAAGCAGAATAATTTTGGTAGTTGATGCACAGCCTTCTCTGTCCAGCACAACCAAGATCTCCAAGACAATGGTATTTAGCAATGAATTTTGGGACTGCCCATGGACTTTTTCAAAGGGCTTTTACTGCACATCATATTTAACCGGTCTGAACAAAAGCCTACACCTCACATGCACCAAGCAAGTGGAGATGCTTTCCCCTCAGATACTGAACTTTCCTCTTAACAAGAATAACAGCAACGCTGAAAAACCAAGCAAACAATCAAACTAAAAAACCAAAGGCATAACATTTATTGTTCTTCACCTGCAGCTGGCAGCAGCTGGAAGAATCAGAATAAACTCAAAGCACACCTTGCCAAGCCTTTCTTTAGATGTTTTTTGCCTTCACTGCACTGGGTTCCTAGTTTGGAATTCCTTCTTTGGAGGCGGCAGGTTCCTGTAGCACCTCACCCCAGCCCACCACTGGAAGTGACACCTCAAAGCACACAATTCCTCTCTGTATTTCCCCCTCAATAAAGCTGTGGTGCAGCTGCTTCTGGAAATAAAGAACTCCCTCCTCCTCTGCAGCAGGTGGAGCCCAGAGCACGCCCTTGTCTGCAGCAGCAGCGATGAAGTTGGAAAGATTCCTCCACACTAGGAGGGATCACAGACATTTGGGAGACCACTTTGCCTGTTATCCCCAACTCTGAGGATGAAGGAAAAGTGAATCATTATGAGAAGGAGGGGAACACTCATTGAAACATGTCAGGCTGTGATTTAGACCAGCTTCATCTTTGTTCTTTGGTGAGGAATAGTAAATATTTTAAGGGGAAACAGCGATGCTACTTAAAAAGCACTTACCTAATTAAACCTCGAGTGCAGGAATCTTTATTCTGCAGAGCTGCACTCTGTGATGCTCAGCACCTCAGGCTATACCTCAGCCATATGGCACTTTAATAGGCACTAGCAGAGGGAGCCCTTTTTATATTTTAACAGATGGGTGCAAGCTACTGGGGTTGGAGCAGAGGGCAGAATGAAAGGAAATGTAAAGGAAGAGAATAAAGAAAAAGGAAAAGTTCAAATGATGAATTCTTATTGAACTCTTCCACTTCTTCTCAAAACAGCTTGAGATCTTGTTTCTTTCCTAGAAGGAGCTTTTGTTGTTTCCAGCCTCTTGGACTCAGACTCACTGATCACAAACATTTCACAGCAGATTTACCGTGTGAGGCATCGTCCTTGCAGCAGAAATGCCACTGCTGATTTCAGAGTCTGCTGGCCCAACAAATACTTGCATGAGTTTAGGAGTAGGATTGAAGCTTTTATAGTGTTCCTTCTGCTGTACCTGTGCCCCTGTATATTACAGTCTCAATAAGTTTGGGCTGTATCAGAAAATTACTAGCAGATCTCAGATGGGAAGTCAGTGCAGAGCATGTTGCTGAGGAAACAGGGTGAAGAGAATCCAAGAGTCAGAAATGGGAGGCCTATTTGAAAATTACTAATTTATTCAAACATTTAGCTTTCAGGTAGGTCCTGATTTTGTGGCCAAGAAGACCAGTGGGATCCTGGGATGCATCAGGAATAGCATTGTCAGCAGATTGAGGGAGGTGATCCTGTCCCTCTACTCAGCCCTGGTGAGGGACATCTGGAGTGTTGTGTCCAGCTCTGGGCTCCTCAGGACAAGGGAGGCCTGGAGCTCCTGGAGCAGGTCCAGGGAAGGGTTATGAAGATGATGAAAGGACTGGAGCATCTCTGATAAGGAGCTGGGGGAGCTGGGGCTGTTCAGCCATGAGAAGAGACAGCTGAGAGGAGACCTCATCCCTGTCTGTCCCTGTCTGCAGGGAGGGGTCAAAGGAGAGACCAGGCTCTGCTCTGTGGGCTCCAGCAGTGGCACAAGAGGAACAGGCAGGAACTGATCCCAGGAAGTTCCACCTGAACATGAGGCAGAACTTCCCTGTGCAGTGACCAAGCCCTGAACAGATTGTCCAGAGAGGGTGTGGAGATATTCCAGAATATCTCCAGATACTCCTCACTGGAGATATTCCAGAACTGTCTGGACACAATCCTGTGCTCTGGGATGGTCCTGCTGGAGCAGGGAGGTGGCACCAGATGACCCCACTGTGGTCCCTTTCACCCTGACCCATTCTGTGATTCCATGTGATTTGCTAAGACTGTGGTTTTAATTGCAGCAATTGCACTCAGCAAATAAGATATCAGCCAAAGGGACCACAGGGCTAAAGGATTGTTATTCCATTTACATTGTGGTTGCTACATGGTTTAATGTTTACCAAATCTGTTTGGATGGCAGCCATTTCACAGTTTTGTTGCCTCACCCAAAACACTGTGTGATGCCTGTCTTACCTTCCTGTCTTTCCTTGACTGTACTTCCATAAATACCATTCCTTCCATCCCATGCATTTGTTTCCCACTTCACAGGGTAAGTTTATTTTGTACCAAAAGGCCTATGGCAATTTTTTACCCTCTGGGGATTGATAGGGACCCCATCCTAGGGAGCTCTGATGCAGAGTGGCTGCATAATTCAATGTGGCACTGCAGATAACTCTGTCTGCTGATATTCCTGCACCAGTTCTGGGACTGCATCACCCAGGGTAAAGCACCTGCAGCAGCTCAGTTTTCCTTCTGCAAGGGTACACAACATGCAAGTATTTAATGTTTGCTCTTGATAAAACACTTAGTGTGTTATCTTGTTCTACAAAAACTGTGAATCCATTAAATGTATTAAATATTTATTTAATCAGTGATTTTCCTCTATTCTATCTTCCAGTGTCCATTGGTGTACCATAAAAAACAATGTTCTGTGAATGTGTTCTCAGAGCATTAATTCCTTTATTGAGGAAATCTCTTGTTATTTTAATCCTCCATCTGAATTCCTCATGAAGAAAATGATAATTAATGTAGAGTTTTTATTTTCATTATTATACATCACTCTCTGCAATAGTTCAGTATTTTAAAAAGGCAGAACTGGATGTTTCCAACAAAGCAAAGATTTCATATTGTTTTTCTACTGAATTTTAACTGCAAGGAATAATAAACGGAAATGTGTTAAAATGTTTATGTGTATTTCAAATTGTATTTCCCAAACTATCTGTAGATCTATGTCAGATTTGAATGCATGTGTGAGAAAATTAGATCCACTCATGGCTGTCACCCTGGAAGCTTTTTGATGGGCCTAGCAGGTCATTCCAGCCATGACATAAAATTTTATCCTTAGAACATTATCAATTCTTATATTAAATTTTTCTTTTATTTAACACACTTGAGACGTTTGATTTGAACTACCTGGTTTATATGCTTAGGGGCTTTTTTTATTTCTTCCTATGTGGCCAGGGCTATTTGGTCATGTTTTACCCAATAATTGAGAAGTAATTGTCATGGATCAGCTGCACACAGGGGTTCATGCAGTCAATAACAGAGTTTTAGCAATGCACCTGCTTTTTTGTTTTTTTTGTTTTTTTTTTTGTTTTTTTTTTGGGAAAGGGATTCTTTTTTTTTTAAACTTTTTTAGCTAATGCAAAACTGTGCAAACTGGAAGGAAGAAGCTCTTCCAACTTGAAAGTGAGAAAACAGCCATGATGAACCCTCTGTTAGAAAACTGGAAAGGGTTGCACCATCTTTGGGAAGTTGGTTGTAAAACTGCTGCAAACACTCTGGGTCTGCTTCTCACATTAGAAACATTTTATGCTTAATGTAATTCAGTTTATGGCCCCAATGCACTGCAAGAGTGGTGTAAATTGGAGTTAAAGTTAATGAGAATTAGGCCTAGGGAGTCTAATATTTGCTTTCTACAGTGTCTGAAATTACTTCTGTTGTTTTATAGCAACGTTTAAAAGTCAGCACAGAGACATTAAAAATAAAAAACTTGGGTCACATCCATCCATCCATCCATCCATCCATCCATCCATCCATCCATCCATCCATCCATCCATCCACCCATCAGAAATGCACTGCAACATTTCCTACAGGGTCTAAGCCTTGATTTAATTACAAGTTGGATTCATTTGGCCTTTTAACCGTAGATGTGGATACAGAACTTTCTATAAATCCCTGTATTTCAATCATTTAAAACCCTCAACACTTCATTCAAAGGTAAAAGTTTTCATGAGCCTCATTTCACATTTCTTCTGTAAGTAAAAAATGATGCAAGGATAACAATGATAAATGTAAATAGTGTATCATGAATAAGTTTCAAAGTGCTGACAGAAAGTATTTGCCCTTGCATGAATAAATGCTTTGGGAAAACAGAAACAGAGATTTCCTTTACCTTCAAATGTAATAACCTTTTTAATGACTTGGGAGCCATCTGATTGTTTGTTATGAAACTCACTGTTTCTGCTTATGTAGGGATTTTGTTTATTATTATGGTGGTATTTGTCTTTCTCTATCCAAAATTGGTTGGTGCCCAAAGGAAAGCATTAAAAAAGAATTCACAAATTTCTGATATTTCATCATTTCAGTTATATTTTAGCAAATATCCAGATCTCTGAGGTACTCTCAGAGCTGTGTTTTGCAGTGGTGTTATATTTCTATGAGGCTGGAGAGAAATATCACAGAAATCCAAGAATACAAATGCATCGAGACTGTTCTTTTTGGGAGGAAAAATCTATATTACTACAAAAAAAGCAATTGCAATCCATGCAGATACTCTTTACATTTTCTCACTAAAAATGATCATTTTTTATGTATATATTCTTTACATAAACCAAAGTTCTCTCATTTGTTAAAATTTCAGAGATATTCATGGTTCGGGTCTCTATGGTATAGAAATCTTGTTGAAGAAACCTTTTTTACATAGACTATTAATTTGGGACAACTGAAAAAGTGAGAAAATATGTCTCATGGGAATCTCTGCAAACTTTATTGACAACATTATAAGCTCCAGGCTTGAGGTTTCTTCCAGATAATTAAAAAAGGACACATAGCAATCCCAAATCCAGTGAAGAAAAGGTCAAATTCAAAATATCACCTCCAAAATACTTGGAAGTATAGTCCAGAAAACCATATAAAGGCTTTAATATAATCCTTTAACATAGAACAGGACTACATGTTTCGGAAACTCGAGGAATTCTGACTCACTACTCACAGAGTTTGAAATCAAAACACACATAAATATCATTTGTAGCTCAGGCTATTTTTTGGGGGGTAGTCATTACAGAGGATGTCTTAATAAAGGACTTGAAGACAAATGGGAAAATAGATTTCCTTCTCTTTCCCTATGCAGGGATCGAGAAGGCAGAATTGCCAAGGTGCACTTACTGCCTTGAAAAACAAAGGCTGACAATTAACATTTCTCTTTAGAAGCTGGTATAATTTTCTCCCCTCCAGTATGCACTAATTAGCTCTGGAAATGCAAAATATGTTTGTGTAATTTTGTGGGTTCTCATTTTCTAAACTTTGCAATCAGGAGGACAGAAATTCCTATTAATGCCAATCTTTTTGCTTAATGCTTTTCTCTTTGGATTCTTGTTTGTTTGTTTGCTTGTTTTGTTTAAAGGACTGCTAGTGAAAGAGCTACACTTTGTGAAATCTGTTTTTAAATTAAATAGAAGGATTTCCAAACTCTATAAAATCACACTTTTTATCATAAAAGAAGAGAGAAAAAAGGACAGTTTGCTGAAGCAAATTATTCCTTGAAAAATTCAGAACCACATGGGCCACCCTCAATATCAGCAGAATGTCATATTTCAACATAACCATAAAAGATTCTAGGAAACAACCCTAAATATTCCATCACCAGCACATCCATCTCCTTCTGCCTATGCCATTTCCCTTCTCCTATTTGAATTTAAAAGTCTTCTACTGCAGGTCCTTCATATCATATATGGAGATGAGACCTCAGAAGAGGTGGCTTGAAAGGAAAACATCTGTCACAGGCCCTGGTGTCACATGCTAGGAGTGCATTGTGGAGGTGACAGCTCATTTGAAGGTGGCAGTCCTGCTTCTGCTACTTTCTCTTGCTTTCTAGCCCTGCTCACACCGTGCCATAAAGCCTTGAACCCTTGCATTTTTTAGCCCATGGACTCTAAATATGAACTATGTTCACAGAATAAGAGAATCAGAATGGTTTGGTTTGAAAGAGACCTTAAAAATCATCTCATTCTACCCCCTGCCATGGGCAGGGACACCTTCCACCATCCCAGTTGCTCCAAGCCCCATCCAACCTGGCCTTGGACACTTCCAGGGATGGGACAGCCACAGCTGCTCTGGGCAACCTGTGCCAGGGCCTCACCTCCCTCTGAGTAAAGATTTTTTTCCCCTATTTAATCCAAACCTACCGTCTCTCAGTTTGAAACCACATGTTCTACAAATTATACAAGTCATGTCAGAACATAAACAAAAACTCACTGGAAGGTTAGGCTCTTACCTTATCTCTGAGGAATAGAACTCCCTATCTTGCTACTCTTGTTTTTGGGATGGGCAACAAAATGCAGAAGGACCTCAAGGAACCTGAAGTGACAAACTGGAAAGTCCAGGTCTCACTTAAGTATTATACAGTATGGAGCATTTAGAATGATCAAAAAGCTTTAGTGATGTTCTGCCAAGAGGTACTGACCCCAAAATTGATTTAGGACCATGGACTATGTCAAGCTGGAAGGGACCCATACTAAAACTAAACCATCTGACTAAAAGCTTTGTCCACACCATCCTTGAACTCTGACAGACTTGGTGCCAGGACCACTGCCCTGCTGAGTCCAGCAACTGACCTCCCTCTCAGTGAACAGCCAGAAATTGTCTTTTATCCTAATGGAAATCCTTCAAATCCTGCTGGATGAAGATGTGCTGTGACTCTCTGGGTTTCCTTAAAGGCTATAAATAAATGCAAATTGTGGGGTGCTTTCCTCTTCTTTTCATAAAACATTTGGAAGGCAGAGAGAACAGACCATCTAATTTTCTGTTTTAACAGCGGCTTGTTATGTATGAAGTCATTAGGAACAATTAAGTGATAATGCTGAACAACTTAATAATGGAATTAGAAACCTGAGAAAGTACAGGAAATGTATAACCTACGTAATTTGGGTCCCAATTCACCCAGTTCTGCTGCTGCTACTGCTCTGTGTAGCTTCATCACAGCAGACTGTGTGCTCTCTGTGACCTCCACCTTGGCACAGTGAGCAAGACTTTGGAATTCAACTCCCTTTGTGTGAATAAATAAAAACTCCTTGGATTTTAATATTAAATCCAATTGTTAATGGGCTGGATTTGGTTTGTGTTCAGAGAAGAACATCACATTTTTTTTCAAAACCACAAAAAGAAAAAAAATCAAGAAAAAGGAAATAAGAAAAAACATTATTTATAGCTTGAAATGATTTTTTTTTGGATAATTCATTCAAATTCCCCTTTGACTATTGAGCCAGTAATCTTGTAAAGATGGGGAAAATGTGTCACAAAATTACTATCTTTTTTATCCCTATTCTGGTAGCTGCAGGTACTGTGATCAGCCTTAGTGGAGCACAGGACAGGGATCTCTGGGTTGTTTTAGATCTTTTAGAGGATGCACACAAGTTCAGCTTCTGATTTCAGCTCTGGAAAAAAAAGGAGTTTGTTTCTTGTGTCCGCAGCATCACTCAGTCCTTCTGGCACCAAACACCAACCAGCTGCAAAGTTCATTAAAAAACAATATTCTGTCATGAATGGTTACATCAACACCCAAACTGAAGCCAGTCACCAATGGGACTTTTTTCTTTTTTCCTTTTTTTCTTCTGTTTTTTTAAGAACAGCAAAACAACAACAAAAAAAAGTCAGAAATTTAGCCAGATGAATATTTCATCACCCAGTTTACTTCTCCACTTTGAACACAAATTGATGCTTCAGCAGGACTACAAGGCAGGCAGCCACCTACAGAACTTCCCCAGGCAGAATTATATGTACTTTTTGAAGTTAAACAGAAATAAGACAGTGACAATTTTTTCCGTTTTGTTCCCCTAATTGCCAGACAAAGTGCAATTTTCTGTTCTGTTCTATCAACCAGATGCCCTTGTCATCCACCATCATGCTACAGTAATGGAACTTGACGTCCTCTTTGTTGTTTCTCACTGCATTTGTGTGACTCACTGCTCAAAATAAAAATGTACTAAGAATACCAAAGGTTGTTGTCATAGAAAAGTTATGAAATTCCTTTCATCTAATTGCTTTCAGCTGGTTTTTTTTTCAGGGCTGGGGCTTTTGAAGTTGTCTTGATATGCTGTGAGCACTCAGCCATGGGGTTATGTACCAGCTAACACGTCAGTTTTCAGCAGAAATCCTGCTAAAGGTAAAGTTTTCCAAGGTACTTGGGCACCTAAAGCACCAAGTGCAGACCTGAGCAAACTTCCCAAAAATGTGAAAGAATCAGGATTGCTTTTGAATACTTTACTCAGTTGAAAGGTTGTCCAGAAATGACAAATGGCCACAAATTACCCCAGAGCACTACAAATCAGCTGAAGTTGTGGTGCTCACCACTCAAGGCATTGGAGCATCACAAAAGGTTAAAAGGAAAGGAAGGAATTGTGCCATTGGTTCTTGAAGCCAGGATACACAGGTGAGTGTCAGTAGGAGAAATTCCATTCATTTGTTAAGAATTAAGAAAGAAAATCAGCCATTCCATGACTGCTTTGCAGCTCCACATCAGCAAAAAACCTCAGACCAACTTTTATTTGTGAGGCCAATCCAATCCTGAGAGAGAAGTTTAACTTGGAAAGATAATGACATACTAAAAAATGGAAAAGAATGGAAGGGAAAGGGAAAGGGAAAGGGAAAGGGAAAGGGAAAGGGAAGGGAAGGGAAGGAAAGGAAAGGAAAGGAAAGGAAAGGAAAGGAAAGGAAAGGAAAGGAAAGGAAAGGAAAGGAAAGGAAAGGAAAGGAAAGGAAAGGAAAGGAAAGGAATAGAAATACTTCAACAGGAATGAGCCTACAATGACCATCCAGCCCAAGGGATTTATTTTAAAGTTCAGATCACTTTTCTTTACAAAAAAAAAGTAAATGCACAAAAGTCAAAGCAAGGGCAACAAGTACTGAAACAAAACTGAGGGACTGACTCATGGGAAGAAACATTAAAATTTAATGTAGTTAATTTTCCTTAGTGATTTTGGAATATGGTGAGAATTTGCAACAATGGAAAATACAAAATTAGAGGTGGCAAGTCAAACATTAAGAGTCCAGACCAGAATGAGGTGAAGAGATGGTGAGGATGGAATGACTGGTAAGAGGAAAATATTCTCCCAAACAAGAGGAAAACATTGGGAGGTTTATTATGCAAATGAAATGACATGGTAATGTAGTTAAAAGCGTGTAAAATAATCACATTTTACCAAAGTCGATTTATAACTCAGACTTGGTCCAGAATGATATAGAATTATGGTGTAGGAATAAATTGAAAAGCTGTATTCCAAATGACTGACAAATCCCACACATAAACTCACATCTGGACTGTGAAACCCAGTGCCCTGTGATGCATTTCAGGTTTTAGTAGAGCAATTCCTAGAGGTGTGGATAATAATGCTATCAAATTTCATCCCAAAATATTTTAAAAATTGAGAGGATATTACACTGTCCCTGTTAATAGTTTTAAACCCCTACTTTGGGAATTAGAAATTAGTATGAAAGTACAGTTTGGTTAAGATGAGAGAAGAAGCATTTTTATCTTGTATTTAAAATAATCTGCATTTTATTCTGAATATCTGCACCAGAGCTCAGGGATGCTTCTCTCCTGTGATTCCAGCCTAACTCAAGCCAAGGAGGTTATGGGCTGAAGAGTGAGAACAGAAGTAAATCAATATCGTTCTAGGAAGAGGGGAGAGGTGAAAGTCCTGAAGTGAGATACATTTATAACAAAACCAGACAAATTACTTCACCACAGCACCTCAGCCAGACAGGAACCTCTCTCCACAGCATCCCAACTGCACTGTGGCAGCAGATGCCCTTAAAGACCATTTTGCACCTTCAAGTCTTGGGAAGTTTGTATATATTCTTATTTTAAAGGATTATTTTTCTGCATTCACCATTACACCTGGCTCTGACAAGATTTGATGCAGACCTGAGCGATTCAGAAATTACATAAAATCATTCTCAACCCAGAATGGGAGTCAGAGCACAAGGAAAAGCTACACATTCAACTATTTTAATGGTCAAAGGAGTTTGAAAAGGCAAAATTCTTAAACCTAGAAGCAATAACCTCTGTTTCAACAGAGGCCAGAAGGACTCTGCCACACTGCTGCTCCCATAACCAATGTCTCATTCCAGGTACAGCGAGTTGTTAATAAAACTTTGCTTGAGCTAGGGAATTACATACTCAGGCTTTCATCCCAGGGGAATTTTGTTGCATTTTGGGTATCAGATGGAGAGTGTAAAACAGAGTTTAAAACTCCTTACAGGCATTTTGAGCCACAAGGAGTTCAAATGGCTCACCAAGATCTGTTTGATGAGCAGATGACAGAATTTGCTTTTCATGACGGAAGTGGATAAAATAAAGCTCAAAATTCTACTGCAACAGCTGTTGAAGACAGTGACCCATGTGCTTTAGTACCATTTGTTTTGCATGTATTTATCCTATAATTAGACAGCACAGTGTTCCCACCTTTTTGTGCTGAAGTTGCCTACATTTATTTCAAGCTTTAATTTCTGCTCCCCAAGGATTTATCTCCATTGTCACACAGTTTATCGTGGATGTTCCATCACTGGTTATCTCTGAACAGCAGTAGGAAAGAATTGGCTTTGTCAAAATCCTGGCTTTTTTTTTTTTTCCTACTTCTTTTTCTCTCAGTTTTGCTGACTTTTTTTTTTTATTATTATTATTCTCTTCTTCTCCCAAGTTTGCAATGTGCAAGTGTATCCATTGCTGGAAATAACCTCAGCTTTAATAGCCTCATTGATGAGGCCATAAGGGGGCACATAACCATTTAAATGAGCTTACCCAGAATGACTCGCTGCCAGAAATGCTTGAAACATCCTGTGCATCTCTGCTTCCCTTTCAATGAGGGTCATTTTTTGCTTGCTGATTACCACAGATCACCTCATACAGCGATGCAAACTCAGTAAACTGATTAAACTCTGCTCTTTTTTATCCACAGCCCTAAAATATTCTTCAGATGCCTTGCTGAGAAATTTTAATGTAGCCATTTTTCAAACAGGGGACTGATACTGGCAGTGGCACCCAGAATATTGCTTTGGTCATTCATCTGAAAAATAGATGCAGGGCTGGATTTGCCTATGTTTACTATAAGCATAAGGTTGTCCACTTCTAAATTCTTCAGAAATTTAAAATTCTCTAGAAATGTCACCTGCAAGATCCATCCAGTTGCTCCTGTCTTCATCCCACAAGCTCTCAGGAAGTGCAGGCAAAGGCAATGCCTCTTCCATGCTTCCCTTGACTTTCACTCACAGGGAAACAACCATCCAAAGACTTGGGTATCTGCAAAGCTCCTGGGAATGCACATCTGCTATAAGATCTGTGGTGAACCTACAGGCTGTCCTATGGCTCAGCTCTCAGAATAAAACAGGCTGTAAGCATGAATAATTCAGCATCCAAATGCCACCAATCACTTTTGACAGAAACATCTCTGCACTTCAGGTCCTCATTCATAAAATCTGATCAAAAAAGGGTGATCCCACATAAAAGGGGTGTTCTTGATATGCAGTGGTTAAGTGAGACATGGATGCTCCCAAAGAAGAGATTAATTTTACATTTTTGGTTTGAGTGGTGTGCAGTAAATTAGACCTGTGACCACATGGTAAAGATGAGAGGGAGAAATGATTGTTCACTGGCCACTCACCATTCTGTGCCTAATGTCATATTCCTTAGATGAGTGAAGTTTATATCATAACAGAATATATACAAAAGAGAGATGAAATAAATTATATAAGCAATATCACTTTTTATTTTTGCTAAGAATAAAATAGTTTAATTTTTAAATATTATACTCCTTTTAAAGTTCTATTATCTTTGCATAAATAGTTTATACTCATTTCAAATAAAACACACTTCTGCTTTGTTGCTGAATGGTGTGATTATTTTTTCTTAACAGAATAAATTTAAATTGAGTATATGTGGAAAAGTGATAATCCCATGTGTCAAGTATTGTTTCATTTTAAAATACCACCAGACAACACTGAAAGTCAAGCACTGAATTCAAAATTCTTCATTCAGACAAGACAATTCTCTTTGTCTCTTTTTTAGGTGCTTTGCCACACCATGCCACACATTTTTTTGGGGACAGCCTATTTAAATCCAAATGCCAAAGAATTCCTTTCCTGTTAGGTTCCAATTAGGATTAGCCCTAACTACACAGCTGGCTGTTCCCCTTTTATGAGGCTCATCTTGCTTTGCAGCCTGACTGCTGAAGGCTCATTGCCTCTCCCTGGGTGTCAGATATAACTCGATGGGATGTGCCTTTAGGGGGTTCTTAACTCCCTGTTGGAGGAGCCAGTTGCCAGTGGAAGTTAGAAATTCCAATATATTCGTTTTGTCAAGGCTGAGTTAAAAATAAACCAATCCCTCTCTTTGTGTGGAGAGGCTGAGGTGCCTTTCACATTCATGGCAACTTCTTTTTGATGTTTGCAGGAGGCTCCCTGTGATTTCAATATCACCGTTCACATTTCATTGAATTTAATTGCTTAGTGCAGGACTCATTTTTGGCCTGGTGCTTCCCTGTCAGTGCTCTGGACTCTCCTCCCTGAGCAGGGACAGCAGAAGCATTGTGCAGTAGCTGCTCAGTGTCATTGATTGAGAACCAGAGCAAAGGGGCTTCCTTGCTCCTTTCATAGATTATCGTGGTCCAGGTGTGACTTAAGATTGGTGTTCTCAGGTTTTTTAAGACTGATGCTGCCCAGCTGTGGTCTGCAGCTTTCTCACTGATCTTTTTTCTCTGGTGATCAGTGACAGGACCTGAGGGAATATCCTGAAGTTGTGTCAGGGGAGATTTAGGTGGTATATTAGGAAAATATCACTCAGAGGGTTGTTGGGCACTGCAGCAGTGGTCACAGCAGCAACCTGATGGAGCTCAAGTAGTGGGAAGTGTTTGAGGCCAGGCTGGATGGGGCTCTGGGCAACCTGGTCTGGGAGAAGGTGTCCCTGCCCATGGAAGGGTTGGAATTGGATGATCTTTGAGACCCCTTCAACCCCAAACCATTCTGCTGTTCTTTTGACCCCTAGAATTGGACCTACCAGCATCTTCAAGGGAACACTGCTGACTATCAAGCCAGTAGGGACAGGACCACACAGGTTCTGCTCTCAGACTGTCTCATCCACTACAACCTTCACAAAAAGATCAACTCAAGCCAGGATGAACTGTGAGAAAATCCCTGTAAAAGTGAATCCATTACAGCAGAGTTTGGGAGCACAGCAGTCAAGACCCTGCCACCAACGGGAGGTCCCACCAGCTAACAACAGCCTTCAAAGATGTCTTCATTTAAAGAGATGGTTCTTTTATCTATCTCCTGCCAGGGAAGCAGGGTAGGAGAAACTTAGCAGCACTTTTTTCTAAAGATGCTCAAAAGGAGCCTTGCTGCAGAGATTGAGATGAAAGTGGTCTCAGCTTCTCAATGCTGGAAGGTTCAATTTGGTGGCAGTCACTTTGCAGCCTCTCCAAAGCAAATCAGTGGCCTCATCCCCATTCCTGGGAGGCCTTGATGGTTAAAGGTACCAGTGATTGTGGCTGTGCTGCTGATATTGTCTGGAGAGGTGCCAGGGGATAAATTCTTTGTGCCTCTCAAATGTTTTAGTGACTTTGAGAGACAGTACAAAGTCTTGTATGATCTTAGGTGAGAACTTAATCACTCGTGAATTTCTTGAGCTTTGATAACACTTTCTTCCTCACAGATGAAATATGTGCACTTACATATGTATATGTGTACAGGCAGTTTTACCCAAACTACATAAATTAGCAGTTCAAATTCAGGATGTGAAATGGGGAGGACATGACTGAGGATGTGAAATAAGACACACCATTCATATATTGAACAGAGATCTGGATCAAAACTTTTATCTCAACCACGAAAGATGTCCTTCCTCCCCATTTTTCATTTTCCCCTCCTTTTCATGTAGCATTTCTCAGAACCCATCACTTCAGCCTGCTCTGTGTCCATGCAAAGGAGACTGGGGTAACTTCAGGTGCTCCCACTGTGCTCAGGGATGATTTTTGCAGGCTGTGGAGTCCTCCCATGTGCTGGGTGAAGGATCCCACCACAGCTCCCCAGTAAAATCAATACTGCACCTCCACACCACAGCATGAGGTGTTTGTGGGCACAAATGTAAACCCAAGGTGACAAAGACAAAACCAACTTTTGATTCTTCCTGTTCTATCTCCCCTTCTGATTTATCTTGGGGGAGTGTCTAAAGTCTTTTAGAATGTAATGCTTAAATCCATTTAGTATGGCAACTTATAGTCCTAATCAACCTCACAGCTCTGCCTCTCATTACAGCTCTCCTGATGTCCCAGCTTAGATCCCCTCGTGCTTTGTCCTGTTTTGAGAGACTGGAGAAGGGGAAAGAGATGAATAATCTATTCTGCTGAGTGCCCTTTTAAACAAGGAGATACACAATGAGAGTTGAAGTATCAAATTTTCATCCTGCTGTCTGCAGACAGATCTGGGAACTGCAGGATCAATCAAGTGAATGGAACAGAATCATTAAAGCTGGAAAAGACTTTTAAGATGCTCAGATCCAATTGTCAACCCAGCACCACCACCATGATCACCATTAAGCAACATCCTCAATGCTACAGACAGATGTTTTTGAGCACTTCCAGGGATGGAGACTGTAGTAGTTTGGCTGGTGAACCAAGTAGTTTTTTGCAGTGCTTCAACTATGTATTGTCTACATGGATCTGCTCTAACACTGGAAAAAGCTATGGTGTCCTAAAATTAAGGCATTTCTAGGTCTTCTCCCAAAATGTTAAACGTGTTGGGTTTAATTTCCAGATACCAGTGAGAATTTTTTTTTGTTTGGTTGTTTTGCTTTTGTTTTGGTTTGTTTGGTCTGACTTTTTGTTGGTTTTGTTTTGTTCCCCTTTTTTACTTATGAGATAATCTAGGACAGGTGATGGCAATGAAACTGTGTTTGAACTGTTCCATAGTAGCCTTCAGCTGAGACCTGAATGATTTCAGACAGATGTGAGAGGCTCATCTTGTTCCCACAGATATCCCAAACTCTAATTGTTTTCAACCAAAATGAGGATCAGCTGATGGCAATGATGGTGGCATTAGGTGTGGGGAGGAAGATTTTCAAAGGTACAAAAGCACAGTCTCCTTCTCACTGTAAACCAGTGAGTTATAACATTTTACATTTGATTTGGACCTTTGAAGTTCTCTTTTTTCTCCATTAAAAAAATTATATTCCTACTGAGTCATTCTCTGTAGATCCTTTACCCAAATAAGCACTACAACTCATAAGAAACCCACATGGCTACACAAGCCCATGTTTATGCATCTGCCAAAATAACTGGAACTCCAGATGACAACTTGAAACCACCAGCATAACTCAAACAGCATTGAGGTAACTGCATCAGCTTCAGACTGAGAGGGAAAAAGATTGTGAGATCCCTCCTGAACCCCAACACCTTTTAGGCTGCAACACCCTTCCAGATTTCCATTCCCTCTGTTCCTGCCTGAGGTATTTCTGAACTTAAGCAGCTCTGCAGGTAGCACAGCAGCAATAACCAATGATGGAGAGCTACAAAGTTCTGTGAAGAGAGCACTTGCAAAAGCAATAATCCTGGAGAAATAAAAGAGTTCCCCTATACTACTTAGCTGACTGAGAATTCATGATTTTAGGTGCTTTTTTTTTTTCCTTTCTTTCTATGAATAAGGAAGATGCACATCCTGTATTGTGCTTTCATTGGTTTGCACTCTTCTCCCAATTCCTAAAGAGTGTGTTTAAAGTGAGAAAGATATTGCATGAGTGGAGTGCTGGCATTTTTCCCAGCAAAGATCTGAGCACTGGCAGTTTTCCTGAACTAAGAGGGACATTTCTATTTTGTCCCTTTCTGTTTTACTTGAAGAAGGATAAAAAAAATGTGCAGCAATAAAAGGAATCAAGAAACCAACCAATCCTGCAGTTAATTCTACTTCCACATCCTGCTTTTTCACTCCAACACATGCTGCAGTGTCCAAGCCACTCTCTCATTTTCTCTGCATAACACACCTCTGTGTTGTATTCCAGGTGGTGCCTGTGGAGAGCAGCTGTTCCCAGGCCTGAATCTGAGCAAGCAGCTCCACTATCAAAAGGTTTTTCATGAGAATCATTCCGTATCTGTGATCAGCATCATTGCCTTCCTCTATATTTGTTCCATGTTTCTATAACTTCCAGAGGCAGAGCAATTAGTCTGGCATGCAGTTTCTGTATCAGTGCATCCTGTGAATTTTTACAGGCCAGCTTAATGATGTTTTCTGGTTTGTTCTCAAGCAGTTTTCAAATAATTCCTGTCATTATAATTGCCCTTTTGGCTGCCACTGAGCTCTGAGCTGGCTTTTTCAGGTGATGACTTTACAATTCCTCCCCCAAGCTGGAATAGATAATTTGAGTTCTGACAATAATTACACTGTTTCCATTTTTTTTCCTATGCAACCATTTTTGTTTTTGTCAACAGTGAATTTTGTTCTTTTGTGCAGTCATTGAGATCATTTGAAGACACTTTAGTTCTAAATAACCTGAATAACTCTCCTTCAGCAGTAATTTTACCAGATCATTACCTCACTTCTTGAAAGAGCATTATGCACAGCACAGCCAAGGCTCCTGTTCATAATTTCCTCCACCATGAAAATTAATCACCTGGTTTCTGATCTCTTTTGTTTCTGATCTTTTTCTCACTGTTACTTATCAACCTTCTCTCTTACATTGGGACAACTTCTTTAAATGTGGGTGTGGAAACATTTCTTTGGTGCAGGACTCTGTGGGAATCAAAGCCCCTGTGCTGACCACTTGTTCCTGCCTGTGCATTTTGGGCTCTGACTCTCTGCATCTGACCCTCTGCTCAGTTTTTTTAAAAAAAACTTTTTTTTTTTTTTGCAGTGCTTCACTTACCCAGCAGGGCTGAAGATTCCTTTGAGACATTATCCTGCTGGATTGTCATTTAAAGTTTGTAACACTGAAATTACACCAGCCAGGCTGAGCGAGACTCACAAAAGGAGAACAGACACAGGCAGAATAAGAGCAAAGCAGAGGCTGTGACAAAACCCCAGATAACGAACAGCATATGGAATTGCAAACTTGTGCTGATATAAAACCAGATAAACAGGCAGGGATGCATTTCCAGTAAATCTCCAAGGATATGATCTCCAGTTCTGCAGTCCATTCTGCTTACACTGCACACCCAGCTGTCTGAAAAATACATTGTTTTGCTCATCCCAATCTTGCCCTAAAACATCTGACGGGTTTTATAACATCAAGCTGAGTTTATTTGTCTGCTGGGCAGGAGCCCCTTTGGAAGTCTAACAAGCTGAGTTATGGGGACTGACTGGGTCAGTGAGATATTCCCTTTGCCTCAGTGCTATCAATGATAGAATAACAAGAATTTCAATAGGGCACAATGGCAATCAATGTAGGGCTCATCATTTGAAAGGGAAGTCACTGAGAATTAAACTCTGCACTCCTTCATTCCTAAAAACATCTGCTTTCACTTCCAAAATGTTTTAATTTGAGTTTTCATTAGTACAGGGCTGTTATTTTCCTACTGAAGGAAAATAACTGTACTGAAGGTAGAGTACTATAAATAAAGGGTGTAAAATATTCATATTGTTTTCTTCCTGGTTGTTCAAAATCTGGGTAGTTTGTGTGCCTGGATATAAAAGTCATGGATGTATCTTGCTCTTTCCTACCTGAGACATTTTCTCTGATTAAAAATAAAGGTAATCTTCATTTTCATCAACTTCAGAGGAACTGGGCTCAGGCTTTCTGAAGACACTTTTACTTCTTGCCATAACATGAACAAGTGTAAGGCATGCATAAGAAAAAATAAAAACTTGAATAGGACTTCTGAACTCTCTTTGACAACAAACACATGATAATTACCTGCACCTCCAGCTCTCTGCTATTTTAATAAATTTATTAGTTCCATGGGACTATTGTGGAAATAGAAAAGTACACAGTGGATTTTAAGAGTTTGTTGTGTTTGCAGTTGTGTTCAGTTGCTATTTGAAAACATGAGTATCATATGGTTTTTACCTTGGGATGGGCAGTACTCAGACAAATTTGGTATAAAAGCAATTTTTATTAAATTATTTGGAAGTCTGTAGTAATTATAATGCCTCAAAAATGATTTTTTTGTTACAGGTGTAAATCAACAACTAAAAATCATTTTCATGTGTCATTGGTTTACTGGATCATAGAACAGCCCAGGCTAGAAGGAACCTCAAAGCATCATCTGGTCCAAACTTTTCTGGGAAAGGGAGCCTTGGTGACTCCATTTGGGACCGTGTCCAGGCACAGATTGAAGGGTTCCAGGGACAGGGGCTCTGCCACATCCCTTGGGGGGTATGATTGGCTGCTCTCACTGTAAAAAATTTGTTTCTTCTCTCAAGATGAAACCTTGCCTGGTCCATCGTGTCTTGCCCATGTTCCTCCTTGTGATGAGAGAGCCTCTGCCCTCTTTGTAGCCACCCTTTAAGTTCTAGGGTACCATAAAGAGCCTTCCCCTCTCCAGGAAGAGCAGGTCTAACTCCTCCAGTCTGTCCTTGCTATTTCCTTATATTTTCCTTTATATTTTCCTTACTTTTTCCACTTTTATAAGGGTTATAATAAAAACAAGACTATATTTGATATTGTGCTGCTCCTATTGGCGCCTCTGCCAATCTCCCACCACTACTGCAGTCTGTCCTGCTCTTTTTTATCCAGACTTCCATCCTGATTCCAGAAAGCTGCCCTTGATTCACTTCCACAATTTCCCACAGCATGAGGATCTCTCCCTTTTCTTACACAGCCACTTTACCATGAAACTCTCTTCATAAACATCTCCAGCCCCCCATACTAAGTGAGACTGATGTGAAATTAAGAACACTTTGGGGAGGGTTTGTTCATCTTGTACGCTCTGCAGCCCCCTTTTTTTTTTCTTTTTTTTTTTTTCTTTATAGAATGTTAAACTTATGTTAATTAAAGCTGGAAAATGGCTTCTGCTGCAATTTAGTGTTTGCAGGATCTTTTCTCTCCTTTTTATTTTGGGGTTAGAAAACAAATTTTACTGAGAGAAAGCTGGAAAGGGCCCCATCAGGGGTAGTATGGGTCTACCTTGAATTCCTTGGTGAGCCAACCAACCTGAATATCATGACATCACCGAGCTCCTAGTCTGCCAAATTGGAATCAATATCACTTAGGACAACATTTCATTAGAATTTTATGCCCCTAATTATAATATATACTGCAGCTCGTGGAGGGCCTGTTCTCTGCTTGTCGATTCAAGTGCCCTTGCCAAGGTAACCTGTAAACTGCATTATATAGGATTTATTACATCATTTCCTTTGTGAATATAAGGTGATTATCACCTTCATTACCAGTCATAGATGTATGCACTATTGTATTTTAAGTGTATTAGTGCCTTCCACGTGGCACAGGGTAATTTACAATTACAATCGCTTCCCCTTAATCGTTACACTACAGTCTATTAGCAAATTGCATTTCCTAAGGCCTAGAAACATTTTTTTTTAATCATCCTTGAAACACAAGGGTTTTGGTTTCTTGATGGTTGATTGCTGTTTTACTTTTACACTAACTCCTAAACTGTTTTTCCTTGTCTCCTATCACCCTTGAAACCAGTGTGCTGACAGTATTATCCAGCAATCCTCACCTTCTTATGCTGGAAAACACAAAAATACCCAGGAACACATTGAAAAGTACCAAAAAATAAATTAAATTATCCCTTATCTTACTCTTCCAAATGAATTACTCAGTTCTCTGCCAAAATCATCTCACCTGCAAAACATGTCCAGAGCAATTTTTAAACCAAACCTGGATGGAAAGCAGTTGGTACTTCAGGGCCTGAGGTACTTTCTCAGTGTTTTAAAACCAAATTAATCATCACTGTCAAGCTCTATCTAGAATACCACTATGCTGATTGCTGAAAAAACACCCCCTTCCAGTGGAATAGAGGAATAAATTATAATATTATACAATCTATGTGATATTTTTTTTCCTTTAACTTCACCATCAGTCGTCTCCCCATATAAGATGGTGTCTCAGATATTTTTTATACTTTTCTATAAGTAAAATTTACTGTTTACTCTACAATTTATCAGGCCAGATTTGACTTATCTGTAGATTTTCTGTCACTTGGGGGATTGGATCATATCACAGAAGTTAAATGAAAATTTTTGTAAACTCTAAATGAAAAAAAAAAAAAAAAAAAGAAGACTAGAATGATCAATCCTCAGATTTCACCACTGGGAAAATCTGCTGGAGTCTCTTAATGACCAACAGTTTGACAACTGAATCTGAAACACGTGTTTTTCCAGAGAATATCCATTTGATGTTGATTCAGAAGGAAGGAGATTGTATTTTGAATATAAACCAACACTCTTCAGTCCATTCTTCTCAAGGCTTCCTGGCCAGCAGCAGCAAGGAACAGAAAAACATGATCTAATTTGAGGCACCACTGAGTGCAAACCCAGCTGAGTGCTTGAACCTAAGCACCCATCCTGGGGAGCAAGGCAGAGGACAGATCTTCACTTGTGGGAATGGTTTGGAAAGTGACAGTGACAGGAGTTTGGGAAGTGACAGTGAGAGTGGCTCAGGAAGTGACAGCAGAGCTGAACAAGCTCTGAATTTTGTATTGAGATCTGTGTTTCCCCATCAGAAAGGCTCTGGATGAGTGAAGTTGAACAAATGAGCCCAGAGTAGAGATTCTGCTTCACTTATCTCTGAGCTGCAGTCTGCACTTAGCTGTGCAGCAGATTTTCTAATCTCTGTTTCCCCAGCATTAGAGTCAGGGAATGATGGGATGCTCACTCAAGATTGCAGGACAGACTCTTCCTTTCTCTCCCTTTGACATTTAGAGATTTAATCCTTCCTAATCTGTGTGTGTCTCACTGCCCACTACAAGATGGTTTAACCCTTTATGAGTTTCATTCAGCGTTTTTGAAACAGGACTGAATAGAAACAAATAAACTCCCAAAAAATAGCAGTCTGCTTGAATACAGATTTCTAAACTCTCTACTGATCTGTATCAGGCACATGAAAGGGAAAGGAGGAAAAATTATATACAAAAGGGAACTTGCATTTGGGAAAATGCATTGATTTATTCACAGTTTTAAAAACTGGATCTGTGAATATTTCTTAGCTGTATCTTTGTGATGGATTTATAGTGAGAAGTTGCATCCACTCCAGATTCCCTTTTGCAAAAAAGAAGCAACACAAGCCCTTTGTGGGCTCTGTCACATTTCACTGCACACAGGAACAGAGGAGTGCTGAAGGGGAATGCACAGTAAATTGGGAAAACCATTGTAAGTGACCTCCACTACCTGTAAATAGGATCAAGTGCCCCAGCCCAGTAATGAAATACAGCCCTGCTCATGGCCAAGCTGAGCTGATGGGGTTTCACTAGAGCTCAGCTGATCAGTACAACCTCATTAGACACCTTCTGTAAGACAAGGTCTCCTCCTTGTTGTCATAACAAGGCTTTGCAGTGCTCCAGGCTGGGGGCAGAGTGTCTGGCAATCTGCCCAGCAGGAAAGGCCCTGGGGGCATTGGCCAACAGTGGCCAAATGTGAGCCAGTGTGTGCCAGGTGACCTCCTGACCTTCTGTGTCAGCACTAGTGTGGCCAGCAGGGCCAGGGCAGGGATTGTCCCTCTGTGCTGGGCACTGGGCAGGCCACACCTCAAATTCTTGGGTCAGTTTTGGGCCAAGAGAGACATTGAGGGTCTGGAGTGTATCCAGAGGAGGGAACAGAGCTGGGGAAGGGTCTGGAGCACAGGTCTGAAGAGGAGCAGATGAGGGAGCTTTGCAGGGCCCAGCCTGGAGAAAAGAAGGCTCAGAAGGGACCTCATCTCTCTCTACAGCTCCTTGAAAAGAGGCTGTAGCAAGGTAGGGGTTGGTGTCTTCTCCCATCTAACAAGTGACAGGCCAAGGGGAAAGGGCCTCAAGTTGTGCCTGAAGAGGTTGCTATTAGGAAGAATTAGGTGGCCAGACATTGGAACAGACTGTTCAGGGAAGTGGTGGAGTCACCACCCCTGGAACTGTCAAAAAACAAGCAGATGAGGAACATTGGGATACGTTTTCGTGGGCATGGTGGTATTTGGATGACAATTAGACTAAATGTGACAATTGGACTAAATGATCTTGGAGGTATTTGCAGCCCTAATGATTCTGTGAGTCTGTGATTCACTAAGCAGTAACTGCTTCTCTCTCTGCTCCACCTTCCCAGTTTGAGTTTAGATTTCTCAGCCATAAGTATGTGCTGTATTCCAGAGGGAAATCCTGTCATTGCCTGTGCAATGCCATAATTGTTTGTGTGTCCCAACTGG
The DNA here is from genome assembly GCA_013400575.1 of Peucedramus taeniatus. NCBI lineage: Eukaryota > Metazoa > Chordata > Aves > Passeriformes > Fringillidae > Peucedramus > Peucedramus taeniatus. The sequence continues at coordinate 66,718 of WBNO01028400.1, forward strand.
AAATTGATGAATTTAAAAAGGGCTCCTGAACATCCCACATCAATGCCTCACCCTCCAATCAGCCAAGTCCCTGGATGAGGAGAGAAGTGGCATCATTTCCCCAAGTGTCTCTGCACTTTGCTGGTGAAAATCAGCTTTGTTTCTCTAAACTATCACTGTGAGGAAAATGAGATGGGTTCCACTCTGCCTCCTATATAATGCACTATATATTTTGCCTGAGTATCTGTGACAGGGTGTATTATTAGCAATGATAGGTGATTCAGAAAGAATAGGGGGATTGTCATATCCCAGGCATGATCTGGTCTGTATCGAAAAACAAAACTTTCAACTGACATCTAGAAATGTCAGTTCATTTTGTAGGAGTGATTTCCCTTTCTGTTTCCACTGGAGATGTGCTATCTTTGGATTTCACTGCAGTGTGATGTTACACTCATTGTAGTACTGAAGAAACAACTGCTCTTGTGAGCAGGGATGGCAAACAAAAATGCTAAATGACCAGTAATCTTGAAGTTCTGATGAAATTTTAAAGAAGAGGACTATTTTAAAATAGTTTAAGCTAAAAGACAGGAGATTTAGATTGGCTATTAGGAATAAATTCTTCCTTGTGAGGGTGGTGAGGCCCTGGCACAAGTTGCTCAGAGAAGCTGGGGTTGTCCCATCCCTGGAAATTTCAAAGCCAGGCTGGATGTGACTTGAAGCAACCTGGGATAGTGGAAGGTGTCCCTGCCCATGGCAGGGAGCTGGGATGAGATGATTTTGGGGTTCCCTACAACCCAAACCATTTTATGATTCTATGATTTTTATTTTCTTTATTCTAAGTTATGTCCTTTAATCATTAAAAATAGTCAAGTGGGATTGACAGAGAGTAAAAAACTGTCACTTCTCTCTGTTCTAGTAGAATCTGATGTCTTTATGTGAAATGGGAGAGATCCATATGTATTTTATAAAGGTAGGGAAGATAAAAGGCACTACAGAATGAATGTGTTGCACAGCTGCAGCTATTTCAGAATATGCAGATGACCACCATGCAAACAAATGCTTGTTTGATATCTCAGAAGCAGGAGAGAAGATATTAACAAAGCATAAATCTGTTTTCCTGCATTCCAAGAAACAGCATTAAGATCTCAATATGAAGTGAGCCAGAAACTGATGTTCTTCTTCACAATAATTCTAGAAGTATTAATGAAATTCCTAATAAATAAATAAAGCTGAGTTTTCTTAGTCACACATAACGAAAAAAAATATAAAATCTTGGTGAAAATGTAATCAAAATTAATCTTTAATGTTCCAAGAACAAAATCCATAGCTTTTTTCACAGGAGAAGGAAGTCCTGGGCTGACTGCTCTGACAGAATAGCAAGTATAAAACAAAAAGACCAGATAATATATGAGGACAAATGTTAAATGCTTCATCAGGCAGGAGCAAGGAATTATCTCTTAACAGAAACAGTTCAGCCCTCTTTGGTTTGTTCCTGTAAAACTAAACTAAATAGACAGTAAAAACAACTTTTTATTTTAGAGTGTAATGTAACAGATGTTATTTTTTTTTCACCTCTGATGCCTTTTCAGAACAGGGTTGTGTAAAGATAACTTTTAAGTAATAGAACATCTAGTACAGTAAAAATACCTTATCTGGAAATGCATTTTTAAGAACAACACAGTATATAGAAGGATTATAAGAGTATTTAAGTTTACATAGTTTTCATTGTTTCTTAGTGAAAAAAGGGGAACATTTTGGTAATACAAAAAAAGACTGTTCTCACCCTTTCAAAATCTAAATTTTGTCCCTTTACAGTTTTATTTTTGAGTCTCAAAATCCTGTTTCTCTGATAAACCTGTTTAAGGGATTAATTTCTTAAACTACTAAAAATTAATGACTGAATTTCAAAGCAGTCCTGACTTCTGCAGATATATCATTGAGGAGTGTGTCCTCCCAATATTTGTGCTTCTGTGATTCTCTCACTCACAAGTCACTGATTATTCTCTCAACCTACTACAAAATATGCCAAAAAGTTCATAAAAAGAAACAAAATCTGAAATAATTAGATTTGGTGGCAGTTGTGCAGTTCTCTGAAGGAGATGGCTGACTCCTAAGGAATTACTGGGGAGGAAAAGGCGATTACAGCAAATTTGAGCTCTTTGAGCCAACACATTCTGCTGGGCAAAAGGAACAAGGTAGAATAATTTTTGTGCATTCATGAATTTATTTAGATTATGCCAACTGAAGGGCATTGAAAATGCTGCCCTGGTTTCCTGTTGGCAGGCAGGACCATCCCAACACAATTAACTCCCAAATCCATTTAATAAATCCACAAATCACATAGAAAAGCAGCAGAAGGTCTCCCAGACATCCATGGAGCCAAATACAAAGCACAAAATCCAAACAGAGCTAAGGGGATTTGGTAAAGGAAGTTCATGTCACTCTTGTTAATGAAATTTGTGAGAAGCTGCAAACTTGATCACACCATTGTTTGAGGATGTTTGGCTTGTCCAGGCAACAATGTTCCCAGTTTTCTCTAATTACCAGCACTTGGAATCAGAGAGTCATGGAATGGCTGAGCTTGAAAGGGTTGATGACCACAGGGAGCCTCTTGTGTCTCAGTTTGTGCCCATTGCACCTGATCCTGTCACTGGGCACCCACTGGAAAGAGCCTGGCTGCACCCTCCCTTCCCATATTTTGGGAATTAATAAGATTCCACTTCAGCTTTCCTTCTCCAGGCTGACCAGCCCCAGCTCTGGAAGAGATGTTCCAGACCCTGATTCCTCTTTGTGGCCCTTTTGCTGGACTCTCTCCATTATGTCCGTGTGTCCCTTGTACTGAGGAGCCCAGAACTGGAACAGCACTTCAGTTGTGGCTTGGAAGAGCTGAATAGAAGTAAAGATCATCTCCCTCACCTGGCAATACATCCAGTGCAGCTGAGGATTCCCTTTGCTGCCTTTGCAGCAAGGTCCTGCTGCTGGCCCCTGCTCATGTTGGTGTCCACCAGCACCTCCAGGGCATTTTCCACAGAACTTTCCAGAGAGCTTTTTCATAAGTAGTAGGACCAGTTTTTTTCTGAAAGCACCAACATTTCCCTTAAGGGCATCCAGACCTTGTTTAAAAAGTAGGAAAGATGCAGTACTTGAGTTCCAGACTGGGCAGTAACACAAAGTTCTCAACCATGTGAGGACATCAAGCTGAGTGGGACGAATCTTAAACCAAGGGGGAAGACAATTTTAAGGGAGACAAGAGGATGGTTGGTTTATGGATCAGGATCATTGCCAAACAGAGAATCATATTATAGAATTATAGAATGGCTTGGGTTGGAAGGGACCTCAAAGATCACTTAGTTCCACCCCTGGTTATGGGTATGGACACATTCCACAAGATCAAGTTTCTCCAAGCCCTGGAACCAACCTGGCCTTGGACACTTCCAGGGATGGGACAGCCACAGCTTCTCTGGGCAACCTGTTCCAGGGCATCACCACCCTCTGAGTAAAGATTTTCTTCCTAAAATCTAATATAACCCTTCCCTCTGTCAGCTTAAAAACACTGCCCTTGTCCTGTCACTACAGGCCCTTGTCAAAAGTCTCTCTGCAGCCTTCCTGTAGGCTCCCTTCAGGTACCTGAAGGCCAGAATAAGATCACTCTGAGGCCTTCTTTTCTCCACTCCATCAAATCAACATATATTCACAACTCGTGCATTTTCAGCAGTGTATTTGTAGTTTTGATCTACCAGCTCAGGAAAATGCTTCTGACTAAGAATGCCACAGCTTCCTGCACTCATAGTGGGAAATGACATTGGTAATTTGACATTATTCTTACCAGGACCCCATTAATGTTATATAAACTTTAATAAATTTCAAACTATCACTTTCTGGCCACAAGTTTCAAGGGTTGCTTAGTGTGCATGAACTCTCCCCACAAACCACATCAAACTGATAAAAATAGGTTTTTAACTCAAGTAGTGCAGTCTTTAGTCAAAAATACATTGGTTCCAGTTTTAAGTACTGGCTGCATTAGCACACAGGAGCCAGCAAGTCTCACTGCTGGATAAGGTACTCAGTCATTTGATGAAGACTATTAAACTATTTAGCCATTACTGATAATATAATTTACCTTGCTATTAAGGTCATTATTATCAGTATTTATGTTGCTCCTGGAAGGTTGAATCAGACAATGCATTTAGTAGCCTGGACTTCACCTGAAAACACAATAATTCCCTCCAATATGTTCTCCAAGCCTCCTGCAGCTACAGCTCCTGCAGTGTATCAGAGTGGCCTTTCCCCATTCATAGAGTTATTTCTATCACAATTTTGGCCTTTTGGGACACCTATTCCTGCCTAGAAAATCTTGTAACTGTGTCTGAATGGTAGCAAGGACCAAGGACAATGGACTATTCCCCACATGGATACAGGAGCTCTGTGCCAACTGAGCCTTGACACCCTTTTCTGCAGTGGATGTCATAGGAGAGCTCTGCTCTTCCCAAACCAACAGAACATGGGCAAGACAAACCAGATCTATTTATATTATTGACCTCACTGCCATGTGGTGGTGGCAGACCCAGGGCTGTGATGTGTCTCAGGAGAGGCAACCTTGCTAAAAAGGCTTGGTAAAAATACCTGGCCTGATATCCTTTATTTTACCTTTTTTTTTTCTTTCTCTTAGACAAAGTCTGGATGCTTTTTGAAAGCTGGGACTGCTAAGCAGGACCCAGCTGAATTCACCTGAGCTGGTGCAGGGCACTCTTTTGCAAGCTGGCTAATCACAGTGATCCCATTGTGGGTGGCCCCTGGAAAGCTCCAGGGATACTTCAAAGGAAATGCATTGAGATGGGGGAAGGACAATGGGAAGGAATTTGCATTTTAAATATGACACTTCCATGAATGAATAATAAGGGATTTGTAAGGCTGGCCACCAAGAATTAAAATCACTGGTGCTACAGTTAATTCTTCAGGCCTGTTTTCCAGTGATATTAACTCACAGTTTCTTCCAGCAGAGGTTTTAGGCAGCCAAAAGGATTAAAGCAGTCCATCAGTTAAATAACAGACTACTCTAGGGAAGGTGGAGCCCAGAACTTAATCTCATGACACTTGAAACCTGTCTAATTGGCAGCTGGACTTCTACAGGAGGTCTCCAGTCAATCTTAGGAATGGTCTGTACATCTTAATACTATGAAAATTAGCATGAAGCAGTTTTCCTAATACTCCTTTACAACAGAAATAATGCTGATTTTTTTTTTTTTTATTTCCACTAGATTTCTAGATTTTCAATACTTCATGTGTAACAGGTTGTGATACTCATCAGGAGTAACTCAGCTGCTTCTCCTCTATGTTTGGGCCCTGCAGTGTTGTGAGAGAAACTGGAGAATGAAGCAGTGCATTCACTGTGGTGTTGTGCATCTTTCATTAGTGTTGGCCTCATTATTGTGAGCATTTTAATGTCCTACAGGATTCAGAGCCAATATCTTACTTATAGCCTCCCAAACACCAGCCTTCCAACAAGAAAAGGCTCCTATGACACTGCACGTGCTGAGAAACCTCAGTGATGAGCACAGCACAGGACCTCCATCAGAATTAATTAATTAATTATTAAAAAAAAAAACAGATAAACAAACAAATAAACAATTAACCTCATCTCTGACTCTCAAGCAACTCCTCCCCTCAGTGACCAAACTGCATCCTAACAATGATCGGTTTGGAAAGGCAGAGATTCCTTCTCTCCTGTCATCAGAGCAACATTAAATAATGGCTTTATCATTAAATCACATCTAACCAATCATAGCTGGGTGCAGGAAATTCAGCTGACAGAGGATGGAGAAGAAGTTGCAGTTGAAATAATCATGTGGCAATAAAACAGGAGGAGTCGTGGTCCTGTGCTTTAAAAAGTTCTCTGTTGTGGACTTTCAGTGTGATACTGGGAAAATTGCTAAACTGTGTGCTGCTGTTTCCTGAGTCACTAAAGCAGAGTTAATATCATGTGCTTTCAAATGTGTTTGGAGGTCTCCAGATGAGAAATTGTGCTGCACAGCAGACAGAATGCTTCTGCTTTTGATTATTATTTTTATTATTATAGGGAAAAAAGGACGACACCAGGGTTGTTCCTCCTCTGTAGTTTCCAGTATCATTTAGAAAGGAAAATAGAAAGCTATTTCTGGAATCATTCAAGGCATAAAATAAGAGCATAACTAGTACCTCACCTGAATATAAGAATTATTTTGAATTTTAGATAATTTAAAAAAAGAAAGAATTGTATTGTCAGAAGACAACAATCTGCTTCTGGTAGCTGAAGGCAAATTATATATAATGCCATTTGAGCTACATTTTCAAGGTAAATTTCAAAGAAAGGGGTCTGAAGCATAAACAAGAATTTAATTTTAGATACTTTATTCTAATATCTGCCTTATTTTTATCTTTCAATTATAAAGAAGAAAATAAAAATATTTTTCTGCAGGAGCATCACTTTCTTCTAGTGGAGTTCTGTTCATTTTATTGAGCTGATTGTGGCTGTGAATCACATTACAGTAAAAAAAGGCAGCAGTCCTAATTCCAGGTACAGGCTCCCTGAGTATGGAGCTGGATTCTGTAAAATATTTAGGCATTCAATAAAGATTAAGTCATTTTGGAAGGTACTAAAATTCTGTTCCTACTCTCTGTTTTTTTAGCAAAACCAAAAATAAATGAACACAAAATGCTGGAACAGTTGGAATAAAGCAGGCCAGAAATCTGAACTTCACACTGGCATACTGCAAGTTTTTGAGGACTATTTTGAAGTAATTAATGATTTTTGTTCACTTGATGTCCTGACTATAACAGCAGGGCTGAAGAAAATGACCAATAGTTTGGAAATAAAAAAAAACTAAATATAAAATTTTGTTATTTGAGATCCAACTGTACCCTTGCCTACACCCATGACCAGTTTGTCCTACTCTGTATTTTGTCCTCAGTTTTAGCCATGGGCTCTTCCCAAACACATGGGATACAGCTCTATGCACTTCACCATCCTCACTGTCTAGCTGGGTGAATTAGAGAAAGTAAGCAGAAAAAGTTGAGTTAAACTCCATGGTCGATCTTTTTTTAAACTCTGCAATGCTCTAATTTGCTTATTTAAATGCTTCTTGTTCTTTTTTTTTTCTCATCTGCTTTTTTCAGCATCCCTAAATAGGTCCTATAAAAAATCATGGTTGTGGACTGGATGGATTTCTGGCTTTAAATTCTCCTCTTCCTCTTCCTCTTCCTCTTCCTCTTCCTCTTCCTCTTCCTCTTCCTCTTCCTCTTCCTCTTCCTCTTTCCTCCCCTCCCTTTGATTTTCCAAAGGACATTTACCCAGATCTGTGCAAAGCCATCAGGAAGGAGCAGGCAGCTCCCAAAGCTGTTTCACCATCTGAGATAACATTAAAACAGAGGCAGGACTGCTCAGCCTCTATTTATAGCTGCAATTTTGGCTGTCCAAAGGAGAGAGCAGAGCGCTCACTGAGGTTGATAATCTAACTTTTACATGGTCAAGTTCAAGATGATGAATCTTTCTTCATTTGACTTCAGTCTGCCTTTCCTTAGGAATCCTTACAGCTGGCTTATGTGGGGATTTTTTTTTCCTTCTTTGCATGAAATGAGGTATGAGAAAGCAAATTTGATGTTAAATATCAACACCTTCCTCATGCAAGGGTCACAATCAATATTTGACCCAAACACAGCAGTGAAATTATTAGCAGAGGTTGGTGGTAGAGGAATACATTTACACCTGAAATCCCTTAGATGGTGAAAAATACACTGGAGTGGAAAATAATGAAACACTTCTAAACCCAAACAAAATTATCAACATGAAGACAAATGACCTACTGCAACTCAATAAAATCAATTCCCCAGCAGCCCCAATAGGTGGGACCAGTGTGCTTTAAATACACACAGCAGAGTTCCTGGTACCTACCCAGAAATGAGCAGATCAAATTAATCCCCAAAGCACTTCTGCTGAAATCGCCAGATTTATGCCACAGATATTTTCCCTTCACTTATCTAAACACATACTCTGAAAAGAGTGTGGTGCAAAAAAAAATCTCTTTGAGCTTGAATGGCGAGAGCTTGGGAGCAACTGACACAATTGTGCTTCTCTAACAGCCTCCAGCAAATGACTTAATCTCTTTATAACTCAGTTTTTCTGCCATTAAAACAAGAATATTGGAAGTTCTGGCCCTCAGAAGGGTGCTTGGAGAGTAAGCTGAGACCTGCTGGATGAAAGGCGTGCAGGGCTTTTATTTACATTTGTGTTACAGCATCTTCAGTTCAGCACGCAGGTTTACAGTCCATTATTAAAAGAATGTGAGGCAAACAACACTGTTCAGCACTAAACACTTCAATTTCTATTCATTCTAGCAAAAAGAGTACCTGGATTCTCCTTGAATTGCAGAGCTGACAACCTGGGCTCACTTAATGCCAGTCTCTGCGATATCTTTTTATAAATCCATTTTTAATTTATTATTTTTTTACACTTGGCTACATTGCAATTCTGCTGCCTCTTGCTCGGGAATCAAACCCTTGGTCTCAGCCTTTGCAAAACCTGATAGTGCATTTCTCATTATGTCCATAGTAATTTCAATTATTTTCCTTTGTCTAAGACTTCCGTTACGCTTTGGTGCTTGTAGACATTTTAAGTAACTACCTTTTTTATTAGCTGACTCAACACATGACAGATTATTCTGTCCAGCTCTTCTCCTTAGATCCTTTTATCAGCCTAAGTCCTTATGTGACCTCTCTTAATGTTTCTGTGTTATCTGTGAGGGTGGAAGCACTCGGTGATTTGACATAAAAACACCCCTCTGGGTCAGAGATTTACACCCATTTTTAGAAGAAGGACTGACCTAAATGACCCAAATAATTGAAACAATTGGTCCAAATCTGGGAACGAGAAATGAACACAAAAATGGGCTGTATCCCATGGAAAGGGACATGTCAAAATAGAGATTTAAGCTGAGATTGTCACTTTTCCATCCAGCTCCTTATCAGTCATTAAATCTGTCCTTCAGTAAAATGATTGAAAATAAAATATAGGTTTTGTGCATTCTGGAAACTAATTCCTTGATTGTTTCTTGGGGTTTTCTTCTCTAGAAAGAGAAAGGCTGAAGTCCCTCAGCTGGAGCTGCTTTTCTTGCAGAAGTATTTTCACTTCTGTCAATGTCTGTATCTCACTCTGGTCCTCAACAGTCAAATATTTAAAATCTGTTCTACCTGAAGGTTTCTCTGTGGTAGAACTGGCATACTCAGGCAGAACACACCATTCTCCTTCTGCCCAAGAGTCTTCCTAGGGGCAGATGCCTCAAGGCCATTCCATTCCATTCCATTCCATTCCATTCCATTCCATTCCTGCTGTCCTCTCCCTTTGCTGAACACCTCCACACCTTTGAGAAACCTCACCACAAACCCACCTCTCCTTGCTGTCTCCCTGGAGATGACTCAAACACAGAAGTTTTAGGCACAATCTACCACAGCTATTCCAAAACTTTTCCCAACTGAAGCTAAAAAATCTCTACACCTCTTGCAGCAAATTCTGTGGAATATCTTGGCTTGCACTCTCGTCCTCCTTAGCAGAGTGTAATAATGTGGGTACTTCCAGAGACAGAAACACAGCAAAAAATGTATAAAAATGGCTTAGGAATACAAAAGAACCACACAGGACCCAGAGAAGATTGAGAGTTAGGGAATATGAGATGCTACCCTACACTATGGAGCTGCAGGATTTGCCAAAGTAACAAAGACATGTAATTTAGCCCTGAGGCCAGAGAGATGTTCTTGGTATTTTTAAGATCAGCAGTACACCTGAGGCCCTGGAGGTCTGGCCTGAGCTAGAACAAGAGCTTTGAATAGAGAATGCACAAATGTTTATACTCAAGCATCCTATAGTCTGCATTTCATTGCATGGAGGCAATTTTCCTATCTGTACCACCATTACACTGAGTTTTCAACTCTTCTTCCCCCCCAAGAAAACAACAGCAAGCAAAGTTTGTGTCTGGATAAAAATCCTCATTAAGACTCTGAAATAAGGTGGATATATTGTGACATTTTCAAGAGATCTTCCTCCCTCTAGGATTCATTTCTCCAGGAATTTAAGTCAAAATGTACAGAAAAGAGACATCACTTCCAATGAGTGGCTCTTCTGTCAAAAGACAAAAAGATGAAATAACATATAAAATTTCCCCTAACCCTGAAACAACCCCCTTAAAAATCAAAGCTTCCCCTTCCTTCTGACATAACATCCTCACCTGAAAAACGGGCTCTTTGATGGAATTGTTTCTGCTGTCTCTGGTTCTGGGTACTGTGAGTTAAAAAAAAAATTTGGAAACTAATATTAAGTTCAGAACAAGTCTTAGTGATCTCACTAAATGCTAATCGAGTTTTAATGCTGTTTTCATTAACTTTGTGCCCTTTCATATAAAGCTTGAGGGCTACTCAGTGATAAGAGCCCCACCAATAGAGTCATATGAATGGATGCTAAATGCAAATTCTGAAAGCACTGGGCAATGCTCACAGCAGGGCTTTGACAGGATAAAGATTTTATGGAGTGTCATATCAGGACTTGAGGAGGCTGAATGTCAAGAGTAAAAGCAACAGCAGGAAAAACTGAAAGCAAGAAGGACTCTGAAGTGATGAGGGCTTTTTGGGAGTTTTTCTGTTGGAAACCACTATTCAAAAAATTAACTTTCTACTGTAAGTAGCTAAAAACCCAATAAGAAGGAAGCTCATCAAAAGGAGATTAAAAAAATAAAATCTGACAGGGAGCAAAACCCTGCCTTTCACTGAAAAGTCCAAGACAGGCTGAAAAAATATTTCTGGCAGGCCTAAACTTTCCCAACACGTTTCAGCAAGGGATTTGGTTCTCTGAGCTGCAGCACTGAGTGTAAAGCTTGGGCTGATTATTTTTTGGCAAGGGTTGGATGAAGAACTTGTACTTAGGCTAGCAGGAGGAAGAACTCTCATGAACAGGAGAGTCTTACAAAACCCAACATTACCCTGTGTGGAACTGCAGAGACCTCAGAACCCCTTCTAGTGCCTAAAGAGGCTCCAGGAGAGCTGGAGAGGGATCTTTTCCCAGTAGAGCTGGAGAGGGATCTTTTCCCAGGAAAGCTGGAAAGGGATCTTTTCCCAGAAGAGCTGGAGAGGGATCTTTTCCCAGGAGAACTGGAGAGGGATCTTTTCCAAGGGTATAGAGGAACAGGAAAAGAGGGAATGGCTTCATACTGCCAGAGAGCAGGTTTTGATTGAATACTAGGAAAAAATTCTTTGCTGTGAGAATGGTGAGGCACTGAAACTTCTCTGGAAGTGTTCAAGGCCAGGCTGGATGGGACTTTGAGCAACCTGATCTGGTGGAAGGTGCCCCTGCCCATGGTGGGAGGTTGGAATGAGGTGATCTCAAAGGTCCCTTCAATTTCAGTTTCACAGTGGATGAGAGAACAAAAGTGGTGCAGTGCCCTGGAAGATGAAAATCTGCTTTCCTGGCTACTGCAGCTTTTCTCCATTGTGCCTGTGTGCACCAAGATCTCACCAGGAAAAAGGCATTCTATGTCTGTTCCCATGGAAGTAAGCTCATTAACTTCCTGGGTATTTGGACAAAAACAGCCCTCATGACCACTCATTATAAACAACACAAAAGTAAGAATGGCTATCTTTTTGACTTAGAAAAATGTTTCAAAGGGAAAGCATTCACTGCTTATTTACAGAAATGGAAAGTAATTTTAAAGCCCTTTGTTTTGTATTGAAACAACTGAAACCAACTGTATCCAATTTGTGAGATATTTCATAGTGCAAACGAAATGAAACTAAATTGTTTTAGCAAAGAAAGTGATCTTACAATCAGAAAGGTGTGGGTTGGAAGGGACCTTTAATATCATCTCACTCCAAGCCCCTGTCATGGGCAAGGATGTCCCTCACTGGATCAGGCTGCTCAGAGCTGCATCTGACCTGGCTTTGAACAATTCCAGGCATGGGTCAGCCACAACTTGTCTGTGCAACCTGTTCCAGTGCTTTACCATCCTCTGAGTAAAGAATTTCTTCTGAGCATCTCATCTAAACTTGCTCTCTGTCAGTTTAAACCACCTTCCCTTGTCCTGTCACTGTACAAAAAAAGTCCCTCTCCCTTCTTTTTATCATCCCCTTTAAAGTACTGGAAGATGCCTCAAGATTTTCCCAGAACCTTTTCTTCTTCAGGCTGGACAACCCCATATCTGTCTGTCTGACACAGATATGAACATAAAAACACACATACACACACAGATTCGTGCAAAAATACTTAATCCTGTTAGCACTTTTTCCTTCAGCTCCAAGAAAATGGAAAAAAAAAGCTGGCTGTGTGATAACCTCTTGCACTTTGATTCCTCTTCATAGCTGGAGCAATCTTTACTTTTATCCCTGACTGTAATAATTTTTGTGAATTTTTTTCCACACACCAAGTTCAGGATTTTTTTTAGGGTTGCTGATTACCCCAGATTCCAGGTGTATGTGTGTGTGCATACACATCTGTGTGTGTTCTAGCAAAAAGAAAAGAATGTTGAGGTCACCTAAAAAAAACCCACTCACAAAAGAAAATTGAACTGAAATTGCCACACCAAAATGTCAGTAGGTTCTAAAATTCAGTATATCCACAATTTTAGAAAAGAAATCCTAAGGCCATGGCCTTCCCTCACCCACATTTTTCAACAGTTGTATGAGACTCAAATTTCACTTTATCCCTGTGAGAATGAAGGACAGAAAAGGCTCTGCCTTTGGGTACTCCTGAATGCTGTCACATTGGTTCCTTTAATCCCACAAGAGTGAAGGGGAACAGTTTAGGGCTCCACACAATATTCCTTCTGGCTTTAGATTTATAGGGTTAAATGAGAATTCAAACCTAGATCTTGCCTTAAACTCCAAGTAAGGATTTGAACCTGCCATAAACCAGGAGGGTGTGAGACATGCAGGAGAGGTCACCATTTAATCTGTTTTGTAGTTGCTTCACTGTTCCAAAAGTGCAAATGACTGCTGAGACAGACATTAAACAGGCACAGTCTCATTCCTTGATAGCAAAGACAGGAGGGAGAGGCAGTGTACTAAAATTTTGGTCTTTTCATCAATAAATATTTAAGTATTCATTGAAAGTGGAAAAGATGTAAGGAAAAGAAATTGATTCCTCCCTCTCTCCCCCATGTCTGAGCTGATGTGAGTTCCCTTTACCAAATTGAGCATCGTTTTGTCTCTGAGATAATTTGATTAGATTTAAGGTAGAGTTGCTCTTTAGTTTCTCTTCAGATCAAAATCAAGAATGCATTAAAGATGGAGAACCTTCCCTGGTGATTTCTTGGAAAACCTGAGCCATGAAAAATCTGCCTCTCTCTGGCAGATATCAAACCCAGATGTGCCATGGATGAGGTACCCTCTGGCTCAGCCAGATACTGAGCAAAAGGCACAAGGAAACTCAGTTTCCCATATACCAGCTCATTAAAAACAACAAAATAATAAATATTTAACTCAAATGCAGCCTGGAAAATTGGCTCTCCAATTATCTCTGGAAAATTGGTGAGTTTAAATGCATGTCAAGCTATTGTGATGTGCTTTGTTTATATTAAACAATAAACTATACCAGCCCTTTTTGACCCAGAAAAAACAGATGTAAATTAATATATGCCCAACTCAAGATTAGCATCTGCTAGTGCACAGAAAAACTGTTGATTAAAAGCCACCACTAAGTAGTTCACAGTATACCATGGAAAATTATCCAGGACCAAAGAAGAAAATTAGAAACTATTGCTAGCAGTAGATGGCAGAGAAACATTAAAAAAAAAAAAAAAAAAAAGAAGCAAAACTGGCTATTAAAATATATTTTGTACTGATAAAATTAGCCTTAATGAACTATAAAATAAATAAGTCTTAATGAACTATAGCAGCCACTTGCAATTATTTCTGTACTAATAAGCTTGGAGAATATATTTGCCATATACTGGTCATTAACAAGATATTCTTTGAAATATGCAATTCAGTAAACGAGAAGTTGCTACAAATTAAAGGGATTCCAGGAAATTTTTGTGCCTAACACTCCACAGAAATATTTGAGTGTCAGAAGAGAAGATTTCCTAGGCCAGTGAATACCCAAATTTGTTCAACAAGCTGAAATGGAGGTTTTATAGCTCCTCTCTTGTGTTACATTTCTTCTCTATTGTCTTCTCAATACTGTGCTCTGGAAAAAAATGTAAATAAACATTGGTCACTGGGATCTGCCTCGTAAGAACATTTAATAGGAGTCCTTAATTGCATGTTGTAAACATAATACAAACAGCAGTTGTAAAACTGAGAACAATTTTGTTCCAAATAATCAACAAGAATTCCTCTTCATAGAGGAAACTCTTACCAGGCACAGTACTTACATAAAAAAAAAAACAAAAACCACCAATCCTTGCAAGAATTGAAACAGAGTACATTCCACTTCTGGCTTAAGAAAGAAACTTGTTCATTGGACAGGATTTTATGAAAAAAAAGAGATGCCTTGAAAATATTTCACAGATGATACAGCTTTTTTTTTTTTTTTTTAATATTTGAAGAGCAGGCAGACAATGAAAAGGGATCAAATGACTGCTGTTTAATGAGTTACTGCTTGTCAGCTGAGAGGCAGCAATGGCTGGGATGTTATTCTTGGCAAGTTTTGATGACATGACATCAGGACTAATGTGTTTCCCTCTGCACTCTCAGCAGGCTGTGCATGGACAGCCAGGCAGTTCAGCTAATGAGAGGTAATTCAATCAACCTCAGTAATTGCAAATTGGAGCCATCCCCCTCCACTCCACCTCCTTCCTTGTTTCAGTGACAAGGAGCTTTGCCCACCTTCGGGCTGGGAGGGTGAGATCCCTCTGAGGTGCACAGTTGTAAATGTGGTGGCTCTCTGTACAAGACCCACAAATTCAGTGATTTCTGGTGACCTACTTGTGAGAGGAATTAAATGGTTTATGGACTATGCAACAGCACTCTAATATGAAAAAAAAATCCTATTTCAGTGTTGAAATATGGCTGTTGAGGAATTAAGAATCTGTCAAAGCTCAAGCAACTTCCATACCAAACTCAAAAGTAAAAAAGCCATTTCTCCAGCAGTTTTTTAGGAAACAAAGACTATTGGCTACTGAAGTCAAAAGTCTCCTTTTCCAGACACACCTTAAAAGCCTATATTAAGAACTGAAGAACATTCTGTAAATGAGTGATTGTTGTGAAGCAGATTCCAACTCCTTGTAAAGCCTAATGAAGCTACAAGGAATATTTCAAAAAATTCACTGAGTAGGAGGGAATTATAATTCTCTTTTTAAAGTTGATTTGAGAATTTCACATCAGACAAATGATTGTAATTAGGAGGTTATGATCTACATATTGAATAGACTATATATTATCAAAGATATATTACCAAAATGTGGATATTTCTAGTTCTACTTGAGGAGGTGGAGAGCTAACAAAGAGTTACCACTACATTAGAAAGAACACAGTGAAGTGGGAGTTTTAGAATTTTTATCTAATTTTTATATTTTCATAATTGTTAAAACTTTATATTGTTTATTTCCTAGGAAGAAAAGGAGGCCACTGAAACAGCCTTGAGGAAGCCCTGATTTCACTCTCAGTTTTAAAGGATAACTCCCAGATCCTCATGGTGGCTTGGAAAGAGTCATATGGCTTCAAAGGAGAATTTAACAACCTACAGCACATCATGGGATAAGGCCATGTCCCAAAAAAGGTTGACCACCTCCAGGGCTTCAAAAGAAATGGCTGGGACAAAGGACAGCAGCTCAAAGAGTACATTTAATCACTTGCAGTGATTTTCTTCTGACACTTAAACGTTTTCCAACCTGTTGAACACCTCTGAGACAGCACTTGAATTTTGGCACTGAAGAAACAGAACAATCTTCCCATCTACCTCACTCTGAGAGTCACACCACCAGACACACTGTCCCCTCCAACATCTTTCCTCATGAAGAGAAAATCACAGATGCATTGCCTTTCTAAGAGTCTGCCCTGCTGGGACATGAGATTTTACAGCTAAAGTGACAAAATATTTATCCTTTAACAGACTTTTACCAAAGAAAACCTGCTGTCCTGCTTTTCAGGTGTTCTTCCACACAACACTGATGCAAAATTACCTTGCTTTGAAACCACCACCAAGGATAACAGTCAAGTAACACTTTCAAGGAGCTTGGATAACAACAAGAATCAGGCCCTGTCATGTAGGGAACAGCTCTGATGAACTTTGGGCTGCCCTATTCCCAAGAAAACCTCTGAGACTCTGTGGTGGCTTGACCTTGACTGGACACCAGCTGATCACCAAGCTGCTCTGTCTCTCCCCTCGTCAGCAGGATTGCAGTAGAGTGGGTGGAAAAAATAAGATGGAACAAAAAAAAAACCAACAAACAAAAATAAAAACAAAAACAAAACATTTGGACAAATTAAATGCAGTTTAATAAGGCTGCACATGGAAATAAAGGAAAACAGGAGATTTATTCTCTACTTTCCATCTACAGGCAATGCCCAGCCAGTTGAAATGACTGGAATGATGATAGAACAGTCAGAATTTGTGGGTTTTGCTGGATCAATACAGGCTAGAACAGAATTGGCCACCCCTGATCCCCCAAATACCAAGCTCTGCACCCAGTGGCAGCAACATCACCCATGTCCCCACCACACCCAGGCCAAGAGGAATTGCTCTCCACAGAGGAATTCACTGCTTTAGTTTTATCTAAAAGAACCACACACTGTCCCAAGCTGAGTTCACTGCAAGTCCACTCACTCCACAATCCATGGGCACCAGGATGAATGAGGGGCTCCCTTGTGCTAATCTTTGCTCTTGTCCCTCACCACAGCACAAGCTCACTGCATTTTTGGGGCTCGATGAGAGAGACAATTCCAGCATTGCCAACTGAAAATATCAGCTGATAGTGCTGCAGTGACGTGAGAGCAGTTTCTGACTCTGTGTTGGTCCTATAAAGAGCTTAATCCTCCCTTCTCCTGGGGCTACTGATTTATGCCTCAGAGAGCCCTCCTGAGCCACTAATCAGTGCAACTGCTCCCTGAGCTGAGCACCAACTGCTCCCTCAGACATCACTGCTCCTGAGGAAATGACACTACCCAAGGGGAAGAGGTCACTTGGCACTGACTCATTCAAATATTCCAGATTTAAAATAATCTTTTCCAAGTTGAAACTGAAATTTTAGTCATCTAAAGCCACACTTAGGCTGTTGTCTACAATTCTAGCTGAAATATCAGCTTTTCACATGTCATTTCCTTAAACATCTGTGAATGGGACAGTAAGGGAAGGAAAAACCATTTATCTGAATCAGTGCATCCACTTTTGTGCTGTTTCACAGCTCAAACTGAATGTGCTGAAAATCACCCTCTTCTGCCTGGTCCTTAGAGGTGTGTCAGGATGGTTTAAGTTTAAAGGAGTTACAAAGCATAAATAATTAGTGTCTTCAGAGTGCTTTGGGGAGTTCAGATCACAGACTTGACATCCATCAGAAGGGTCATCATTGGGAATTCAGTGGGAATATCCCATTTTCCTACTGATGGCAAAGAAACCTGAGATGGGATGGAGAAAGCTGCTGGCTGTTCCAAAGTCCTACTGAATTTGGAACCAAATCAATGAACTCAAGTTAATTGAGCTGCAGGAAGTGTCTGTAGATCGACTCTTAGGCAAAGGTAATGTGATACATCCTCCCTTCACTCTCTTAGAGTTAATGACCTGGCATTATGTGATACTTATAAAGGTCAAAGAACATAAGATGGGCAACAACCATAATCTGAAATACATTAAAACACAGTAACCTGATTGTGTGATGTCCCATCAAAATATTAATCTGTTTGAAGGTTTGTCTCAATAGTGAAAACTCAGAGAAATTCTTAGAAATGAATCTGCCTGTTTCCTGGCACTTCAGCCTTTCCTGTCCTGTTATTTGAGGGATTTTTTTTTTTTTCCACAGACTCTTGTCTCTTAAAATTTCTTTTTCTACTAATAATCATTTCTCTCTTCTACACATTTGTGGCAGCACATTTTTATTGTGCTGTCAGGGAAATAATTTAGTGGAGAGAAGCGGAGACGTGGCCATTGGAATCAGGAAAGTCTTAAAGAATACAAATGTTAGCCTAATTTGAGAAATTGGGCCAAATCATAAACCCAGGCCCAGTATATATTATCCAGTGAAAATCCAGGTCTCATTTTTCAGATCTTAAATTTGAAGCAAAAAGTTACTGCAGAATCAGGATGTACCTCAGTCTTCTTGTCAGAGCAACAATTGAGCAGGGATGGCAGGATCCAAGCAATTAATTATAGGCTAAAATAACTGAAATGACAAGAATTGACACCTGACTCTAAATGTAGGAACTTTTTCAAAGTAATAGGATACAGGGGAAAAAAATATTACAGAGCTATTGATTCTTGATTGTGCTGCACAGCAAACACGGCAGCAGTGCCACAGCCAGGGCAGAGGGGTGAATTATTTTAGGATTTCAATGACAGCTGCCAAAAATATTATGACCCTTAGAGAGCTTGAAAGATTGAAACAAGGTTGAAAACTCAGCCACTCACACATTAAGCCACATATAGATGTGTGGTGAAAACAGAGACACCAAGAAAAGCCCTGTGATAACAATTTAAAAAGCAAAAGCAATACCACGAAACAAAACCCTCTGTGCTTTGCCTTTATTTACAAAGTTCCTTAGGTTAAATTATTTCTCTGTTCAACACTGAGTAGGAACTGCTGTGCTTTAGCAACCTGACATAGCCAGGGAGAGATGCACTGGGCAAATGTCACAATTTCTGCTGTGTGTGTCAGGAGAGGGTGCCCAGACTTGTCACCTGCTTGGAAGGAACAACAGACCTGCAAATGCCAAGTGCCACAAAGCCACTTGTCAATCTTCACCTCTCTGCCACCCTGACCCTCACGACCCCAACATGCAGGACTGTGATGCTGTGACTGCATTTGTTGGTGGCAAGAGGAGCAGCACACAGGGACAGTGTGGTGCACGAGGCACTAAAATAATCCAGCCAACTCAAGAAGCATAAGGTCTGAAAGAAAAACAAACACCAAGAATGGGCTGTGTAAAATCAGCTGTCTGAACCTCATCCTCATTGATCAGTTTATGTAAAACACTTAACCACATTGGAAACCCATAAATGAATTGTGCAAGGAAAGCTGTAACTGTGAGGGAGGGGAAAAATAATCCAAACTAAAACAATATTTTCTATTTTTCTATGATAACTCAATTGAAATTCAAAACAAGACAGTTTCATATTTGGGAAGCACATGCTTGGAGCCTGATTATTACTTTTTTTACATGGACTACAGCCCAATTAAGGAGACACTGTCCATGATGTTAAGTGAGATATTAGAAAGAAAATCTTTACTGTGGGGGTGCTGAAGCCCTGGCACAGGTTGCCCAGAGAAGCTGTGGCTGCTCCATCCCTGGAAGTGCCCAAGGCCAGGCTGGATGGGGCTTGGAGCAACCTGGGATAGAGGAAGGTGTCCCTGCCCATGGCAGGGGGTGGAACTGGATGATCTTTGAGGTGCCATCTAAACACAGACCATTTTATGATTCTAAGGATTTTATGTCTGTACATTCAAGATTACATGGAGACTGTAATCAGAGTGCAACTCCTCGCTCAGGATAGTTAATATTTTAGAAGTTTAGGATGGTTCAAAGTCCAAATGGTCAAATTATCAAAAAAGGAATTAATCAATGACCGTTAAAGATTTAATAACTTGTCTCCCATATCAGGAAGGCTTTGAGCTTCAAGCTGCTGAATGCTGGGAGAACCTGTTGAGCCACATCCCACAGGATTAAATGAATCTACACGATAAAGTGTGGGTGCTCAATCCAGTAACCTTTGTCTGACAGAAATGTGTCTTGGTAAGGGTGAAGACACCTTCTGCTGCTTCCAAGAACAGGGCTCAGTCAAGTCATCACTGATTCCCTCTTTCTTGGCCAATGGGATTGAGATGATGAAGATGTTGTTGAAAACCATATTTTCTAGCTGTCACACATATGCAGCATCTTTCTCAAAGTTTGTCACCTCTATTTTCCTATAAAGAGGGCTTAAAACTTAGGATTCCAACAGTCCTGATTGTCACTTTGGATAAGTGTGCACTCACGCAAATGAGTCAAAAGAAGGGCACAGAAGATCTGTCTAGCTGAAATATTGACACTGTCCAAAAAAGCTTCTTTCAGACTGCTCCTGCAATCCTGTCCTTTTGAATAGTCACTGATGTTGATGGAACAGCAAAAAAGAGCAGCTGCAGTGTTGCTCCAAGATGTGCACAATGTGACCCAAAAGTTCCTGAGCTATTTTCCTAAGGT
Source organism: Peucedramus taeniatus (assembly GCA_013400575.1). Classification (NCBI taxonomy): domain Eukaryota; kingdom Metazoa; phylum Chordata; class Aves; order Passeriformes; family Fringillidae; genus Peucedramus; species Peucedramus taeniatus. Next base: position 87,037 of record WBNO01028400.1, read on the forward strand.
GTCAGCAAACAAATGTACAGACACAAGTCCTCAGGAGTTTCTCTGCATTCGCTGTAGATGCTTTCCTCTCTCTCTGCCAGACAAAACTGCCCCAAGGGAGCAGTGACACACTTAAGCAGGGCCCTCGACAGGCAAAGTCAGGACTGGGAGCTCTCCTGAGCAGCTGCTCTCTCTCTGAGCCAGCAGCCAATGATGGCACAACTGCTTGGGAAACTCACAGGGAAAACTGCTTTTTACTTTGTAAGATTCATGAAGTGATCTCCCCTCTGGAAGGAATGGGCTTGTCTGTCCAAGCCATGTCTGATTCTTGGTGTGGGGAAAAAATTCTTTTGAGAAGAGCTGTTGATTCAGTATCATTATTGCAAAAGCAGAAACATCAAGCAATTAAAAAAAACTCCAAAAACATAAGAATACTTTATATGCTAATGATCAAAACAATAAATACTAACCATAGATATTAATTACTTAATTTCTTTAATTCACTGAATAGTGACCTTCATGTTTCTTATCACCAGCCATGAAAGCTGAACAAGCCTAACTTTAATATCCTGCAAATGGGATTTAAACCACTGGAATGGAGTGGCTGGGCCTTTTTCTTTTGGCTCCTTAATGATCCAGCATGGAACAAACATTTTGAGGAGATGTTAAATGGAAGTTCTTGCCATTCATTACCAAACTCGGGATTTTATTCAGTGATATGTCCTGTCCTAAATTCTCCAACCAGAGTATTTAGTAATTAGTTCCCCGACTTGCTTCCATCCCTTTATTTTGTCTGAAGTCATGCAGAGCTGTTACACATTAAACCCCAGCTGTTCCTAATCTCCCTAAAGTGTGTAAGAAAGCTTTATGTGAACCTGCTTCTTGAGGTAGTCTTTATATACACTGATATTTTAAAAACCATAGATTTCAAAAAAATCTGTTTGCATTAAAATTCAGAATAGAATTTCATCTATCACTACGGACACAGAAACCCTGAAAACATCCTGGTTTAGAAGTCCTCAAAGCATAAATATGAAATCTGCTGCACATCACTAGGGCTAAGCCAGACTAGGAACCATTTATAAAGATCAGAAATCATTGTTGTTCCAGTATAATTCAATGCAGGTCCTGCCTCCAGTTCTACTGCTGCAGAGTAACTCTTGTTTTAGAAGCTCAATAATTAGTTTCACAACTGATGATGAAAAGTAGAGCATGATATTTTTCCTGAGGCTTTCATTAGTATCTCTAGGTTCACTTCCTTCAAGGCATGGATCTCATAACAGGAGATTAATTTTAGTTTTCCAATGGAGTTTTATTGTAAGATTATTTTGTTCTCTGACTTTCTCCACTAAAGGAATTTTGATTAAAATGTGCCTAGACGTAGTCAACTGATGATAAGATTTGTAATTTCCAGTAGATAGGAATATTTAACTATACTAAAAGAAATTGTGTTATATTACAGATTATTCTGATGGAACACATTTCCAAACTAATGCAGAGTAAAAGCAGAGTAATGTAATTAAAATTATTGTAGTTGCTCTAGATTTAAATTACCAGGACAGATCCCTGTTTGAACTCATAAGGAGTGTCTCTTCTATAAAAATGGGATAAAAAATATATAGAAATGATAGATAGATAGAGAGATAGATAGATAGATTAGATAGAAGTGCTGTAAGAACATTGATATTTAATAAATTAAAGGTCTATTTCATTAATATCATCCTTGTTTCAGGGCTGACCAAACACCTACGTAAAGATTCAAGTGTAGCAAAATATTTCTGCCTATTTCTCCTAGCAATGATGTAGGGCTTGTGATCATCCTCATAAAAACCAGTGAGATGGTTCTTGACATCTTTCAATTTTATTTTTTTTTTTTTGATTTGTACAACCTATTCTTGTACCCAAATTTTGACAACCACAATGTCATGGCAGAAGAAGTGCCAATGCTTAAGAAGTGCAAAGAATCATCTTTCTATGATGGTTTTGAACCAACCCCTTTTAGTTCCCAGTGGAAAGAAGGCACTTTAGAAGCCTCATCCTCATGTGGAAGGAGAGGATTTTCAAGTAACACTGAACCCTTGTTAAACAAAAGGGTTTAAATAGAAAAAAAAACCTAAAATAAAATATAAATAACAAATAAAATCTCTCAATCCTTTGTGCTTTCCCAAGGATAGTTTCACAGGAGAGTTGCTGTCTACAGGAAAAGTCCCACTGCTGCTTCTGGATTCTGATTTTACCAGATGGGACCCCTGCCCTTGCAGCAGGCACAGAGCCTCCCTTTGGGGGGTAGAAAATGTGTAAATCTGTAAATATTCCCTGTAAATCTGTAAATATCCTCTCCTTGAACAATGGCCTGGCAACCTTCTAAAGAAGGAGAAACCCAGATATGCTTTGCATCAGAAAGAGAATATCACAAATAATTGATGAGTCATTCTCCCAGAGCAATGAGGGAAAAGAAAGGAAAATAAAATTTTTTGTGTCTTATACTTTACATTTAAAGCATGTTTTGTTTTACAAAGTAAACATGCTATAGGTGAAACTTTATTAATAGGATAAAGTTGCTTTGATATCTCACCTGTATCCCTAAGGCTACAGCCCAATCCTCCTACTAGAGATCAACATTCCTTCTAGGTGTAGATCCAGAGCAAAGATCACCAAAAATCCATTTTTATTTTTCATCCCTACTGAAATCTCCAGTTGTTTGTCTTCCTGCTCCTCAGGAGGGTCTCTGGAACATCTCAGAAGATAAAAGCACTTGGGAACACCTCAAGAACTTGGGAACACCAACATCCTTGGCCTGTGGGATTGCCCCTGACCCTGCTCCAGCCTGGAGTCTTTAAAACTGCTTCTGCATCTCTAACTCCTAATCCTAATAATTAGGATCCACTAGTTGGCATTGCTATGAGATTTGTGTAAAATCAAACATGACACAAACAGCAGAGGAAAGGGTCATATGTTGTTTTGTTGGAATATCACCTTGACTTAATTTTAACGATCCATTAAGAATAATTCTAACACCCTTTAAAAGAAAATATTTTAGTATGCCAGAACTGACTCTGCAGGTGAAGATATTTTTTCTTACCACAATCAGCTTCCTAAACTATCTCTCAGGCACCTTACAGAGTATGAGAAAAGGCTTGGCCAAAGGGTTTTACCTGTGCAAAGCTCAGCCAGGTCAGCGCTTGACGGAGACCGCGATGATGATGACAATGAGCAGCAGAACGGCCAAAGCAATGGAGAGAAGGCAGCACTTCATCTTCCTGGCTCGTAGCTGAGAGGAGAAAGACAAGGAAATTATTTCACAGAGATTAAATCCAGTAAAAAGTGTTATTTTTCCATTGAAAGAATGGTTTGGAACAAGCTGAAGAAACATAGAGAATTTCTCTATTTTTTTTTGGACTGACTTATCCTTCTGGATAATCCAGATTTCTCCTCCTGGATACAATCCCTTTTTTCTACAATACTTTTTTCCTGCTTAAATCACTGTGTTACACTAAATTTCCAGGCTCTGCTTGAAGGGCTGAACTTGGGCAAGGCCACTCAATTTGGTTTTGGTCTGGGGGTGTCGGAGCTCATCTGGCTGCCAGGAGAAAACTGCTCCCTGTAAGAGAAAAAGTTCCCTCTCCACTCTGCTGTGCAATGAAATTGAGACAAGCACTGACATGGGCTGTTCACAGGGCAGGCAAATGTGCTTCCAGTGTTAACCACCCTGACCTCATTCACTTTCAGATATGGTAAAAGAGATTCTGTGGAGTTTTAATTTTGATGTCTGTTTCTATTTCAATCCATCAGTCTTCCTAGTGACCTTCATGGACGTGATGCTGTTTCTTCCTATTTAAAATCTTTGCAGATAATTCAATTCCCCTTCCTCCTTTTTAGATGGATTGGAAGAAGGATGTTTCCATGATCCCACAGTGTAAGGAGTCCTGTTATCCAGTACACACACAAAAAAGCAACTTCAGAGAAATACTTAACTTGGACATTTTCCTTGAGAAAATGTCAGATCAATCAAACCAGATCAATCAGCCACCAGAGAGGATAAAATCATCTGGATGTGACAAACCACAAGCTTTATTCCAGAGTCTTTTACCTTCCTTACAACTGAAGCAACACTCTCACAGGGGGGATTATGTTACTATTACTGCTGTTATCCACTTTTCCTTCCTTTCCTCTCCCTAACTGCTGCAATCAGGTGTCCCAGTCTGCCTTGGACCCTCCTCTCATTGCTTCACATCACTCTGCACTGCATTTCCCACAGAGCCATTGCTCTCCAGCTGTTCTGTTCTGTTCTGTTCTGGGGATGTTTTGGTCTCCCACACTGCAAAGGACAGGAGACTCATCTCTTCCATTGGTGCTCCAAATCCTGTCCTTCATTCCCTCTCAGTGCCCAAACAAGCTGGAGAAGCACTTCCAGCAGGGAACAGTGATGCATGACCTGTTCTCTCTTTCAGAATCAACCACCAATCTGTGGTTTTATAAAAGTGTGGATTTCCAGATTACTATTTTTTGCACCTTAAAATGCTGCACTGTCCTGCCTCCCTAGTAAGATAATCAGTGAATCCTCGTGGCTCTCCATCAGCTTTTCAATCACTCAAACAGATAGGTTTTCTTTGATTTCGATGAGAAAAAAAAAAAATCTTTTAACTATATCATTCCATGTGCATTTGTGAAGAGGAATCTGCTTGTCAGGCATGCTAGGAGGGAGTGTGTGAGGGGACACTGTTTCACTTCCCAAAACCTCTACCCTGGAGCACAGATTTGTTCATGCTTTTCCATCAGTTTACTGTGACTGTGGGGGAAAATGTGAGTGGGCAAAGGCCCTCAGAAATTATTGTGATGGAGGTGAGGCCCTGGCAGAGGCTGCCCAGAGAAGCTGTGGATGCCCCATCCCTGGAAGTGTTCAAGGCCAGGTTGGATGGGGCTTGGAGCAACCTGGGATAGTGGAAGGTGTCCCTGCCCATGGCAGGGGGTGGAATGAGATGATTTTTAAGGTCTCTTCCAACCTAAAACATTCTGTGATTCTCTGGTTTTCTTTAACTTTTTTTTTTCCACATACAAAAGGATGATTCTTCATAGCAGATCCTCACCTAACACTTTAATTTCTTCAGAAGAAACTGCAATGCATCCTGAAAGCTCAGCCCATGACACAACAGACTTGCTACTGCTTCCCCTTTAATTTTAACCTTCATTAATTCCAAGTCAAACCAGGAAACCTCTGCTTCAAACTGCAGACTTTCAAAGGCACTTGGGTGTCCTTGTCCACTTCTGAAGTCAGAGCCTGTGTTTGGTCAGCAGAGGATGCTAATGGGTCATTTAGCTTCAAGCAGAATCTCAAATAGTCCATTAAGAGCCTCAAAGACTGCACAGCTATCACTTCACATAACTTTTCCATCATTCCCTTTGCAGAGAGATTCTCTTATTTTCCTCTTTCCAGCATTACAAAGTCTGAGTCACTTTTATTTAGATTTGCACAGACTCTTCTCCTTTCTCTTTTTCCTTGCTTTTAACCAACTAAAGCATAAACAGACTGAGACTGGTCAGAGGACAGGAGAGATGCAGTCTGAATCCTGGAATTTGGTTCACATTTTATGATCTTGTCCTGGCTGGCAAGTCAGGGTAATGATTCTTGCTCTTTAAAATATCTCCTAGCATATTTTGTGTAACTGTCCTTCACAGCCATATAACCCATGGTAGGATTCTCCTGCATATTCCTAGATTTGTTTTTTTTTTTTTTATGTTTTTTTCTTTTCCTTATTTTTACATTTAAATAAGGAAAATATTGAATTCTTTGAGTTGCTTTAGTCTCCAGCCATAAATCTGTACGTGCTGGTGGAGCAGCTTCTGATCCCTTCCTGGACACACCACCTTCCCTACAGATCCTGAGGAAGAGTGGCAGGATACCAGCACCCCAGAGTTTTGTCACTTGGTTAGAAAAATACTGATATATGAGCAAAAGCAGCATGTCCCTTCACTGGACAGGTGCACCCCTGCTTCAGGAAGGGCCTTGAAAGGATCCCTTCAATGAGACTTGGCATGAAGATCAGACTTGATGACCTTGGAGGTCTTTTCCAATATTAATATTGGAATAATATTCTTGATATTCTTAATATTCTATGATTTTGTGATACCCCGTGGAGCTCACCAAGCCTGTCCTGTGGAGAGGATCATCCTGAATTTCTGTGAGCTCCTGGGAACCTTTGCTTGCCTTTATCAGAGGAGAAAGATGCAAGCACAGAATGTGTTGAACAGATTCTCTTCCCCAGACAGGATCTACAGACTGTGGTATGGGTACCCTCACTTAAATATTACATAAATACACATTAATAAACAACATAAATAATAATAATACATCTAACTAACTCTGCTATTATCCCTAGTTTAGGTTAACAGAGTCTGATTGCCAAACTGAGATTACAAATGGTTCCTTAATGCCCCACTGCCATTCTTGAAGGACATTGAGAGACAAAAATAAACACATCCCTTTTAATGAGTTTTTCATAGAGTTTTTTTCAGAACCCTGAGGTAACATTGCACACTGGAAGCACAGCAACCTCAGAAATGTAAGCACTGAGGAGTGAAGAAATTCCAGAGTTTGTGTTTTCCATGTGTGCATATACAGGGAGCAATCTTTGCCTCTCTCTAAAGTAGGATTTCTGCCTTATTCAGTAAGGGAATAATTATTATGCTGTGTACATCATACATGTTTAGAAATGTTACTTATCTACTCAAGTTTTCTTAGGACATCTATCTAAAGTCACATTCACATGAGACCACGCAAAGCTCTCACTTAATGTAAAGATCCTGTTTTTTTCAAGGGGTTTCCATGACAGCAGAATCATATAATTAATGCTTTCCATCCCAAACATCAATGCAATGATTGGGTTATATCCATTTTAAGTGGAGGAAGTAGAGACACATTCCTTGGGTGAAAGTACAGCTGATCTCAAGAGAGTTCCAGTTTTCCCAAGGAATAAAAAAAAAGAATAAAAAGGAAATGTGATTCACGATGCCACCCTTTACATCAAAGTTAATCTACACTTACATGGAAATGGAAAACTGTTTCCAAACCTGAAACAGGATTTCTCACCAGGACAAGTTCCTTACTACCCTGAGACAGACACTACAAGGTTTCTGCCACAATTTTAGGAGTCTCAGAATAACAAAACCACATCCACAGAAAAGCTGAGGAAAATTTTTTTAAAAAGAAAACCCGAAACAACCCACAAGAAGCCAAACCAGCTGTAAAAATGAATCATTTATGTTACAGCATAATTCTGCAGGGAGCTTTGCATTTTTGCAGCATTTCCCACGCATCCGACTAAAACGCAGTGGATTTCACTCATCTGCTGAGGGTCCTTCCCTCACACTCTGCATTATTCCTCTTCCCTACATTCCTTGACTCTCCTGGAAGCTCTGAGGCAACATGACCTCCTCCCAATTCCTGCATCTACACCCATGATTGCTCACAGGAGCAATTTTAAGGCCATTTTGCCCAGAATCTTCCACCTGCCCTTCGAGTTAGATGTTTGCAGACAGGAAACGCCCAAGATCATTGGCACAGCAGATGGATCAACAGCTGAAGGGCATTTTTGGTACAAAGTAAATTCGGATGGTCTTCACCTCAACTTCACAAAGTATCCAGAAAACCTGAGGGAATAACTGTTTTGTTGTTTTTTTTTTTTTTTTTTTTCCAGACCTGGAGGTTTTGCCAAACATTCCTGGAGGTCACAAAAATCTATAGGTGTTTTCTCCATTTTTTCCTGTTAAATTGCAAAACTCTGTCCCCATACAGGAGCTGCTGGAATTTAACAAAATCTCCCAAAAAACATGTTTCTCCCAGGGAAACATATTCTGGAACTCCACCTTGGAAAGCACTGACTGCCTTTAACTATCTGTGAAAACGGGTATTTAAACAAAGATAGAGAAATCAACGCAACAAACAATTTCAGGCTGAATTTGGGAAAAGTTCAAAGCTACGAGATTATCTTCTGCTGGAAAAATGTATGAGAAATAATTATAAGCCCACTATCTGATTTCATTTTAATTATCTTAGCTTATTCTAAACCTTGAATGCTATGCTGCAGCACTGCTCTGGTTTTATAGCTCCGTCCCAACCTGTTGTAAGTCCATTTCCCATAACACCTAGGATTTGTTGATTAAATTGTCGCTAATCTATTTTCATTGTACACATTTCCCCAAGATGAAAAGAATGCAACATGGGACCAAAAAAATTCTAATCCTGTAGCAAGATGTAATGGCTTTTTACAGTTATTTTTGCTGGGCTCTCAGGGTTTTTTAGCAAAATAACTAGAGATATATTTTAATCCTGACAGAGGCTCTTTAAACACACATGTGAAATAGGAGTGAAAAGCAGGGAAGGAATGAGCAAGGCTATTTAGGGACACAGCTGAGAAGCACTTTATATTGACAGGCAAACTGGATGTGACTGAGCCTGGAAGAAACCTTTCCCACATTGTTTCAGAAAATTAAGCTGCAAGTCATATTTTACAGCCTAGAAGATATTTATTTCTTGGGGGTGAAATGTTGAAAAATATTTTAATTATGTCACAACAGATAGTTAAGTAATTAAAACCCATTAAAGCCCATTACAGCCCCAGGCCCAGAAAAGTAAGTTTCATCTTGGAAATTCCTAAGCAAACACATTTACAAGGAGGAAAAAAAATGTTTTCTTGCTAAGCATTCAAAAACTAGCTGAGGCCAAGCATAAATAATAGAAGAGGCTAAAGGAAACCGTTTTTCCTGTATTTATATTGAATGGAAAAAAACAAACAAATAAACAAAAAAGCACTTGATTCACATATAGAAAAACAGCACTGAGCTTCTCCACCCTTTGTGGATTGACTACATTATGGACTGTAAGGCAGGGAGGTTGGAATTTCTCAACTGCCTCCATAAAGGAGGTGAAAATCCCTAGAAACAGGAATTTTAGTTCAGGCAGGGATTTGTACTAGAGCAGCTGCTCTATTCTGGGAACATCAGAGCATATGACACCACTTCAGAGCAGAGTTACACCCTACTACTCCATGGTTGGGGAGTTTTCTAGGTCTTCTGCAGGACAGAATTGGGCAGGTTTCTTTCATTAGAAATTAAATTAATCTCTCCAGCATCCCACCTTTATCCCATCACTCCCAGGTCTCAGCCCTGGCACTGGGATAAGAATGAAGACAGCAACCAAAGAGCTTTGCCCTAAAGGGTTAACCCAAGACCACCTGACTCTGTCTCTCCCTCCTGCAATGTTAAATAATATAAACATTCATAGAAAAATGGGATTGTTGAGGTTGGAAAGGACCTCTAGGATCACCAAGTCCAATCTTCAACCCAGCAAGCACCACCATGTTCACCATTAAACCACAACCTCGAATTTCATATCCACAGGTTTTTAAACACTTCAGGAACAGTCACTCCACCACTTCCCTGGACAGATCTCTTCCAACGCTTCCAAAGTTTAGGACTGAGGACTAGGAACAGGTCTGAAAATACCCAGAGCTGTTCAGTTTGGTTGTATGGGCAAGGATCTGTCTCCTAGTAAAAAAGGACCACTTTTCATTATAATTTCTTAGGTTATTATGGTCAGCAAGCAAAAAACTACCCAATCTACTCAATGCCAACAGACTCAATAAGACAATCCATTTTACTTGCAGAAATGCTCACCCATCTTTCAAACCCAATTTTAAAATAAAGAACAATTCATGAAGCATTTTTGAACAGAGCCAGGAGTGCAAGAACTTCTGAAAGTACAATTCCACTACTGGAGCAAAGAAACCATTGTAGACTAATCTGCTCTGGAAATTTATTTCCTGCAAACCCATTCAGCAGATAAAAAAACAAAAAAATATTAAATTTAGCAACCACACAATAACAGCCTCCAGTTATCAGGTCAGGTCCTTTTAAGGGCCTCTGTTGGGCAATGAAAACCCACCCTGATTAATTTTCAAGTGCTGCTTCCTTTATTGTAAGATTAACAAATCTGTTTGACATAAAATGGTTCATTTTATATGCAAATCTCTGTAGAGAGTTTTGTGACATTAAAGAGGTTCATACAATTTTGTTCACCCTGACCTCAGAGGTCATTTGGAATTTCATGAAAGCATTTGTCTGTGCTCTTAATATGCATTTTGAAAGCTAATTTGAGGTCTGCTGGATTGAGAGCCCAGGTTCTTAATTATGTTTGGACGTGTTTATACAGAGATGATGTTATGAATCTGAAACTGCTGTCATTCCAGTGGACAATAGCAGAAACTCTGCCGAAGGCTGGGGAGTTCTCATGGGAGAGAAAAAGAAAATATTGGAGCAACACAGCAGAAAGTCAGACCTTGTGGTTACCTCCAAGAATTATGTAAACATACAGAGGGGAAAAAATCCCCTTACACTTGCATCATCATCATCATTATTATTATTATTAGTGTTATTATTATTATTGTTAATGATAATAATAATAATAATAGTAATGATAATAATAATTTCATATTCTATTTGCATCAATGAGATCCCTTAGCAAAGCTATGTATAATCAGCTCTGATAAGAGAGTAAACACCCCGTGTTATTGCAGTGGAAGGGAGGAACATGACCTTTAACGTGTGTACAAATTAAAATGCACTGACCAAATTTGGTGACCTTTATGGTATGGCTTCCTTATAGAGCTACAATGAATTTGCTATCAAATATCACTGCTTCTGCAGGCAGGCTAGAAAAGGCCAGGAATATTATTAAGCACTTACAGTGTTTTTAAATGAGAACAAAGTAGACAAGTTACATATGAATAAAACCCAGAAGATATAAGAGCAACAGGGAAAGGCCAGCCCACAGCAGCAAGGAAATAGATCACTTGGCTTTGACATATTGTTTTTGAGCCTTCACTTCCACATCATTTGACTGATTCCACGCTTTCCTTTATGATGTGTCTATGTATTTGCTAATTTGCACTAATTCTGTTCAGTTTTCCCCTTCCCTTTATGATCCCCTTCTCATTAATTAATTTTCTTTGCATACATCTCTGGAAGTGCTCAAGGACAGGTTGGATGGGGCCCTCAGCAACTTGGTCTAGTGGAAAGTGTGCCCATGGCTGAGGGGATGAATTGGGTGATTTTTAAGGTCCTTTCCAACCCAAACTATTCCGTGATGCCACATCATTCCATAATATATCCCAGGTGAAGCCAAGTGCCATCTACAGGTATGATTCCTCAGCATAGCCAACTGCAAGACTGTATTTTCTGTCACTTATTTAGCCAGGGACAACCATCCAGGATTGGATTTTCCATGCCTGGAATCTACCCCAAGCTATTTCTTTAAATGAAAATATGCCAGCCAAATCAAGGGAGAAAACTATTTTAAAAATGTCCAAGTATTCCATCCTGAAAAATATAAGGGAAACATTTTCTCTAGTCTCTCCTTGCTTTAGGGAAAAATCACAGAATCACTGAGGTTGGAAAAGACCTCCAAGACCATCAAGTCCAACCTTTGGCCAATCACCACCTTGTCCACTAAACCATATGGAGAAGTCCTCATCTACTTGTTTTTTGAACACTTTCAGGGATGTTTAGTCCACCCTGTCCCTGAGCAGCCATGCTTGACCACCCTTTCAGTGAATAAATTTTCCCTGATATCCAGCCTGAACCTCCCCTGGTGCAACTTGAAAACATTTTCCCTTGTCATATATAAGGAAGAATAGGGAAAAAGGGGATTGTCCCTTTTTAGTGTTTTAGTGTTTCTGGGAAATTTGGCTCAGTTTAGGAAAGATGTGACTTATCTCAAACCCCTGTTCATGTACACTCTTGACTAGTTCAAAACTTGAGATAATTTTCACCATCTGCCACATCTATCAGGATGAGGATGGCAGCACAAAGCTTTCTGTGTTGGCTTGCCTAAAAGCTGACAGGGGCTGATGTTGAGCCTGTACACACAGATTTAATTGCTGCATTTTCTACCTTCTGAATGCTTGAATTAGCAATCTTAATATTCCCCTAATACACTTGTTTTTCTAATGGCTGAGACATCGTTTGTAATAACACATGATAATGGCTTACATTTCTAGCACGCCTTTCAAGGCAGCAAACCTCCAACGTGATTTACAAATTCACTATAAAGAGGATTATCTTTTTACCAGCTCTGGAATGAAGCCACCTACCTCTGGCAGCTGAGTTCTACACAGCAGACCCAGCCAGCAATTTAAAGCAGGTAATGACTGGTGTGTGCACCTGAAACACCAGAGGCTGCATTTCCCAAATCAGAATCCACCCAATGTAGCAAAACAAATGCTTACACTTTTGTAGAAACCACCCTGAGATGCTTAAAAGCCCCACACAGGCAGATTCAGTGAGAACTTAACTCCCCCAACAATTCAAACCCAGAAACACTGCAAGGGAGCAGAGCAGAGAGAGAATGATTTGACCACATTAAAGCTGTGAAGTGCTTGAAGAAAACCTTCCTGCTGAGCTGGGTTGATTAGTTAGATTATATTATTTTATGAATGAGACTACTTGGAAGGATTGCAAATGACAGATTTTGGCTCATTGTGCTGCCAATCTCAGCATTTTGAGCCCATCAGTTCATCCAGCTTTCGACCAACCTCACTTATCTGGTCTGTACATCACCAGTTTCTCTTTCAGGGTAGACAGTCCTAATTCTTGAACCAGCTCTCTGCTCCCAAAAACACTTGAGCCCTCCCCAGACTGGCTCCTTTTGCCAACAACAACCAGGTCAAACTTTGCAAAATCTTAAAAGGACCAGAGCCAAAAAAAGCATTTAGTCTGGCTTAACTCCAGTGTACTCTGATGAGACTCTGGTCCAAATAATTTCAGAATTTCTCCTCACTGCCCTGTATATAGGTGCAAAAAAGAATATAGGTGAAGATTCTAATAAAGATAAAATGTTTTAAAGAAGACTGCAACATCAGAAATGAAGAATCTTTTTGAACATCCTCAAACGCAAATGCCAAATAAAGAAAACAAAGGTACTTGTAGGGGGTAGTAAAAAAAGAATCACAGAATCATTTGGGTTGAGAAAGACCTCTAAGGCCATCAAGTCCAACCAGCACTGCCAAGGCCACCACTAAGCCATGTCCCATTTTAATCCTGCCAGGGATGGTGACTCCAACACTTCACTGGGCAGCCTTTTCCGGGGCTTGACAACCCTTTCAGTGCAGAATTTTTTCCTAATATCCAACCTAAACCTCTTCTGGTGCAATTTGAAGTCATTTCCTCTTGTGGTACAACAATATTGTTCATGCTGGGACTGGAAGAAAGGTTTTCTGTCTTCAAGGCAATGTGTTTTTGAACCTAAACTTGTCTTCAAATCTCAACAGCAATAAAGATAAATTAGTGCACATCTTCAGGCACCAAACAACAACCTGAAGGTCTAAGCTGATCTGACCCTACCACCAGAAGGTATCTGTGTACCTCAATGCAAGTCAGTATATTACAGTAACTGAGACACAAAAAGCTCCTCCCAGCCCTAGGAACCACAAGTAAAACCAAATTTTGGAAGGGGTTCCATTAAGTACCGTGCCACTTATGCCTCAGAATGCCAGTGTTAGGAGCTGAGGAATCTTCAGAGCAAAGATGTCACAGAACCATAACAGGCAGTGTCTAGTGTCTGTGTTTTCATAAAATTTATTGATAAGATTGGGAACTTTTAATTTTTTTTACTGTGTCCATTGATTTAATATAGAACATTACTTCCTACAAACTTTGCTCACCACTATCACTAACATCACTACTATCTTTACTACTACTAAAATACTCCCATCATTAGCATGTCAAACAGTGTCTGACAGGCACAAACTACCCTGCATTATTTTGTAACATCATAGAACACAGCTGAACTTGTGTTGCACTGAATTTTAAATAGACCTCTAAATACAGTAAATTGTTTTTGCTTTTTTTTCTTGGTATTGAAATCCAAAGAGTGTAGAAAATATTTACAAGCACTCACCATGTCCCTGCTATCCTTTGCAGAGGGCTAAGAAAGAGTGAGAAAATTACATAGAGACCAGGCTTTGAAAACCTTTCTTTTGAAAAGTGACAAGCTGCCTGCTAGGAACTCAAGGAATGCAAATCTCACACCTTGCCTAATACAGACTGAAATCTATTTTACTGCTTCTTAAACCCATGTATACTTTTACAAATGTGAGTCTTCACCTGTTTAAAGTAGAGCTGAGACATAAAACCTGAGAATCTTAAATAATTGCAAAATGACAAAAGGATATTTCCATTTTACTACTTACTTATATGTCTGTCACAAAAAAAGAAGTGGATGAAGTCACATCTAGTGTAGTACCAGTAAAACTAAGCAGAAATAGAGCCTCTATATTATTTTATTGGGTGGCACAGAATTAAATTTGAGGCAGCTTGATTTTCTCTAGAAGTCATGGAGAAGTGGGAAAACAATTTCTTCAAGGTTTGAAGAGTATTTTGACTCTCTACTATTTTTTCTTTTTCATTTTTCTGGTGGATTAAATGCACAAATGGCAGGAGGTAGACTGAGTTTATACTGAACTTCTGACTCCAGGGGAAAGCACCAAGTGTTGGAAAATCTTGTATGAGACAGTATTCTCCTGAGGTTTGCTGTTCAGGTTAACAGATGGAGATTCAGAGTTCAGGACTTGTAAGAAGAGCATTTCAATATAAATACCAAAAATAAATCTGAAAATAGCAGGGAATGAGGGGAACTGTACAGGCAGATACAGCACTATCCATCCTTTTCTCATTAAATTGTTATGTGGTCATTTATAAGTCATTTAATTTCTTCATTCCTCATTTTCCAAGTTACAACATCAGGGATGTGACTTCATTAAATAAATAGAGCAAAAATAGTGACACCTGTGATGATGGAGCCATTACTTGCCAAGATCAACACACAAACACCTTTTTTTAAAAAATATCCAGTTTTATAGGGATGGGTTTTTCTTCAGTTTTGTTTTAGGCAAACTGTTTGAGCCATTTCTAACTCAAAACCTTTAAAATCTTCTGTGATGAAAGCATTTCCCTTTAATTATGTAGTCACACAATAGAGTTATGGGTATGACAATGGAGCTCATATTACAGAGGAATAAGTTTTTGTCCCTTCCTTCATCTCTCAAACAATCATTCTAAGCTCTTGGCAGCATCCTTAAATACATCCTAAAGTGGAGCTTGGTCCGATCTAAGCTAAGGGGGACAATGAATATGAAAGCTGAGAATGACCAGAGGTCAAAAACGTTTCCCTGTTCCTCAGTCCCTGGCAATGAGACAGCATTCAGAGCATCCTGAATTATTCACTGCCATCAAAGCTGAGAGTTTCCTGCCTGTATGTCAAAATCACAGCATAATTGCAAATTGTAATGGATTCTGGATGAAAGAGATGATTGTAACAAACAATGGAATATCAGCATTGCTTCACAAATGGCCTTGGAGCCTGACCTTGCTGGTCAGAATCACAGCTCCCGTGTCTAGGCAGAGTCTTGTCAGCTCTGCCAGCACAAAGGGCTCCTTACGTGAAGAGTGTAGGAATAACTCGACTGTGATAGACAACATAATAGAGCTCTGGGAATGTCACAAAGCACAGTGCCAACAGTCTGTCCTACAGAGCATATCAATCCCTCACAGCAACGACAGGACAGGCTGGAAAAGAAAGAATTAAATTAAATCACGGGTCTGTAGGGGTGGAAGTGAAAACAGTCTTCATGTTTGAGTTTTATGTCGTTGCAAGCATGGAAAAGGGCAGAAAGCAATGAAATGTATTGAATCCAACATATCTTTGTGTTTGTGGTTTCTGTCATGGTGCCAGTTTGGAGCCAGATTCACATTCACATCTACTCCATCCAGTCATGCTGTGTAAGGAACAAACAACCTGTAAACATTTCCTCCAATTAACAAAACAGCAGAGAAATGGGATTCTCCAGAATGCTAGAACCTGGGACATGCAGCCAAAAGGCCACATGTCATTCAGCCATAACTAACTTTCAGCCAAGAAAAAAACATTTTTAAATAAATACATCGAAATAAAGTATTCTTAGAGGTGCACAGACAACAAAATAATATACTGCCAACTAAGTTAAGTTAAAAAGGGGTTTATGTAGTTCAGTTTGTTATGACATAGTTTTCTTAAAATATCGTGAGTGGTTCTCCTACACTGCTGAGAAGATGAGGACATTAATCACTTTTTAGGATAAGGCTGATCTGAAAATCCTCCCAAACTTATCGACAAATTCTCCCAAAGTCCTGAGAAACTGGACTGAATGACTGGTTTAAAGCTCTGAGGAAGTTTCTAAAGTAGTTCTGAGCACTTCCACCTAAACTGAAACCTCCATGGGAGATTATGCCCTGGTGCTATTTGGAGAACAACTCAAAGACAGACATCTCCAGGGAGGTCCTGCTTACGAAATTTTTTTGAGGCTGACATTGAAGTAACCAGATATTTTTTAAGAGTTTGGAGAAGTGAAGGGAACCTTTGAACTTGTGAAGTGTCCCAGCTTTTTTCACACGCAGCTGATCAAAGCTTTTAACTCTCCATCCCTTTTCTCCTGGCATCTATGACAAGGGCTTAAATACTTGAGCTCCACATGGGGAAAAGCCCGTATAGATATCCATATGGATGTGTGTATATTTTCCCCTCACTGCTTGTCAGAGTCTCTGTACTTAACATATTAATTTACCAAGTTTAACTTTTTAATGCTAGCTCCTTTAAGTCATTAGAGATCCTTTTCTCATTATAATCCTCTTATTTGGTAATCAGTCTGAGCCTGTCTGTATTTTTAAAGAATATTTTAAAGTTTCTGGTGAAGATCAAGGGAAGTTTTCTCTTGCTCTACTTCACAAACTCCAACTTATTATTAGTAAGTGGTTCAGTGCAGCTCTTACTCCACTGTAGGTTTTTTGCACTTCTATCTCATCCTTTATACAACCATATTATCATAGAACTATTTAGGCTGAAAAACTCCTCAAAGATCATTGAGTTACAACCATTATGAATGGAAGTGTTACTTTTAAATGCATTATGGCTGTTGAAAGCTGACCAAAGGAGAGATGGAGAAATGGAAATGGAGGTGGCTAAGATGATGGTAACATCTACTGCAATGTGCTTCAACTGGAGGAGCCACCAACAGACCCTTTTCCTTCATGAGTCATTCCTAAAATTAGTCATAATGCATTTCTTAATGTTCTTTTATTTGTCATGCAGGACAGTCTTTGCACAAGAGGTCTGAGAAGATAAACTAATCTCAAGTCACCAGGCAGATATTACACCATGAGCAACAAACCCCAAGCCACCTCTGACTCAAGTTTCTATTTCTAAAGACAAATAAATCCACCCCTCACTGTTACCACCCTTCCTGCTGTTCACTAGATGTGCTCTAGCAGCCAGAGAAATCATGAATTCATAACTACATCATATCCCAGTTTGAATGCATCAAAGAAATTCCTCCTAATTCCTTTGGATCTCAGCAAAGGGGCACAGTGAAACTCACTGAAACAAAGGGCCACAATAGACTTTGCAGAAGTTTGAAAGCTCCCCTACACCCTCTGTGAGCTTTCAAACTGTGTTTAAGATAGAACTTCATTTATCCACTTCAAGCAAAAAGCTGTAGACAACAAGCTGTTTATGCTTCTCCCTCAAATTTAATGTTCACAGGGGGAGGGGAAAAAAGAAGAAAAGCAGTGTAAAGGCAGTCCCACATCAACTAATCTCCGCAACCAATTAATTAAACAATTATATTAGCCAAGCCTTCACTTCTGACATGGCACAGTTGACATTAATTGGGCCACAATCAAGATAGTAATTCAGGTTAATTGGATTTCCACTGTCAGCAGCTATCAGCTTGTTTCAATATGCTGCTGTCATTTAAGAATAATTAATCATGGATGACTTTATTGGATGGCACTGGTTGACAGCTGATGGTGTGGTGACGCTTGAAAAACTTGGTGATTGCTGTAGGCCTGGGGAAGGGGAAATCTGGATTCCTTTGGAGAGATTATTGTGCTTCCATTGCATATTGAGACCCAAAATGTGCTGCATGAGGTGTTGAGCTGGTGATAAAAAGAGGGGGCTGGAGAAAGAAAGAGCCCTTCCTGTGGAAACAGAGCAGCAAAGGTCAGAGGGATGTGCAAGTTCCACCACCTTCAGGCACTCAGAAATTGTTTGGCTCTTGCTGCAGCAGCACAGGATTCAATAAAACAACATTCATGTACTGCAAGAGCAGAAATGCCAGCCTTCATCTGGTGTTGCTTTTCTCCATTCATAATAGGCCATTACTCTGGCTAATACTGGATAATATAATTTATTCAATCCGTTGTCAGAATGTCTGCAAAAATGTCAAGGAACTGATGGAGCCAAGTCTTTATTTGTTAATAACTTGAAGCAAAAAAAAAAAAGGAAAGAGAAAAAAAAAAAGGTGATGAAATTGTTGTGTGGAAGTAGGGGGGGAAAAAGCTAGAAATTAAAGTGTAAGCTGAAAATAGTTTAGTGTTCCATGAGGGGTAATAGGAATACATTAAGCCTCTGAAGAAAAAAAAATAAAAATGCAATTTAAACTTGAGGAAGGAAAAAGCTTTAGCACCAAGTTCTATTAGA
This sequence comes from Peucedramus taeniatus, assembly GCA_013400575.1. Classification (NCBI taxonomy): domain Eukaryota; kingdom Metazoa; phylum Chordata; class Aves; order Passeriformes; family Fringillidae; genus Peucedramus; species Peucedramus taeniatus. The sequence continues at coordinate 105,581 of WBNO01028400.1, forward strand.
CTACATAATTATTCCCCAAAGGGGAAAATATACATATATATTTAAAAGTAAAGTACGATTTTAGGTTATTCATGACAGAGTGCTAAAAAATCATACCAGAAGTGGCAACACTACTTTGACAGCTGGACGGAGAAAATTTTCCATCAGAAATATGATGAATTTATTGTGTAACTGCCAGAAACCAGTTCAAGATGGATGGAGTACACAGAATCAAATTTCTAAAGGAAAATTTGACACGATGGCTGATGAATTTGGCTCCCTCCTTTTTAACAAAATATTGGACAAAAAATGATCATGTGCACTGCTCAGCAGAGCACAAATTCCCATTTTGGAGATATTTTCTTGCTGTTAGAGAAGTCTGATGAGGCAGAAGCACCCATTAACCAAAACTGGGCAGAAGAAGCCATTAATTGTGACTTCTCTCCAAAATGGGTCTGGCAGTGCTGTAGGTACAAGAGAGCAGCCCACAGAAGGTTTTTACCTTCTGGGGGTTTCAATTCAGTGAAATTCTCCAGCATTTTACTTTCTATTATAGCAAAGACCTGGTTGCTTCCTTTACCTTCTTTTCTTGGGAAATTCCTGGGTTTACAACATGCTTCCGTGTCAGGATGCAAATAAGCAGTCTGTTGGAAGCTAGGAAAAATCCTTGCTGAAATCCAACCTAGCCTGAACAATAGCAAAAGCCATCTAAATTTTTTGTCTTTTTTTGTTTTTCTCATGACTGGAACATCAAGGGAGGTCACTCTACTCCTTGTGAGATCCCACCTGGAACAGTGTCCAGCTCTGGGCTCCTGAACACAAGAACGGTTTGGACTTCTTGGAGTAAGCCCAGAGGAGGCCACGAAGGTTCTCTGAAGACTGGAGCATCTCTGCTGTGAAGACAGGTTGAGAGAATTGGGGTTATTCAGCTGGGAGAAGAGAAGGCTTTAGGGAAACCTCATTCCAGTACATTAAGAGGGCTTTTAAAAAGGAGGGAGAGGGAATTTTGAAATGGACGGGTAGATTAGACAAGGGGGATATTTTTTAACTGAAAGAAGAGATATTTGTATTAGATGTTTGGAAGAAATTCTTTACAGTGAGGGTGGTGAGGCCCTGGCACAGGTTGTCCAGAGAAGCTGTGGCTGCCCCTGTATCCCTGGAAGCGTCCAAGGCCAGGTTGGGTGGGGCTTGGAGCAACCTGGGATAGTGGAAGGTGTTCCTGCCCATGGCAGGAGGTGGAACTGGATGATCTGTAAAGTCTCTTCCAACACAAACCATTCTGTGATTGTGTCTCTGATTCAAACCATGCAGTAGCTGGCTGCCATTTAAAAGATGAGTGATTGGGAATGTCAATGAACTGCTTTGCTCAGTTCACTGTTGAGTTGTTGGGGTTTTTTTTAATCTATAATCTTGCTAAATCTTATCAAAATGCCTTATTAAATTGTGGGTGTAAATTACTTCTCTAACAGGGGAGCTCCTGAATAAACAGCCCAAAATGCTGCTCTACAAGTGAACGTTGCAAACAGTTGATGCTGATCAGATTATCTGTGGGATCATTGCTGACAGATAAAAATTGAATCTGAAGCTACATGTTTTTTAAATCTCTTTTTTTGTCCTTCTACACATTTCCTTTTAAAGCAGGATTGATGTGCTCTGTCAGTAGCCTGTAATTTGCAGGAAAGCAGGTATTCTGTTTGTCAGTCCTTTTTCTGCTCCCAAGTGCTCCAAAACTTCTTTGCCAAATTCAATCACATCTAAGAGAGAAATGAAGCATCTAAAGTGCTCCTGTTTTCAGGACACTTGATGCCTTGTAGACACCATCTTCTTTGGTTAGGGAGAAGTTAATTGCTTAAACAGCAAATAATGAAGTTTCTGGAAATACTGTATTCGTACAATTTATGTATAGTGGAGTATAAAGGGGGGAAACACAAGAAAAAGAGAAAATTAGGGTGACAGTGGCCAGAGCTGACAGAAAATTATAAATTATTAATTCTGCTCTTTGGAGAAAAACTTGGGTTTCAGTCCTAGAGTTTCAGAAAATGCTTCTGGGACACAGTGAAATGCAATGTTCTGCTCCCCATGACAGCTGCAGTCTGTGGATCCCTCTGCAAACTCTGCAGATCATCATGGCAATATTTGGACTGGGTGATCCTAATGAGTCTTTCCCAACTCTTTGGGTCTATGATTCTATTTGAGGAAGAACCCGTTACAGGCAAAGAAAGATATGATGGAATAATAATTCATTTTTTTCCTGTCCTTTTCTCTTTAAAAGGCAAAGGTCCCTTTTGGATCTGGTCTCAGATAATTTCTCCAGCCAAGAAAAACATGACAAAGCAGGAAACAGCAGCCATGCCTCTGAAGCAAGGAGATAAAATGCTACTGAGATCAAGAACAAACACTGCTCCCAGCCTTTTAGCAGTAAGGCCAAAGACTGAGCTGATCATGAACTTTAGCCTATGCTCACATCTCCAGATTTAATAAAAAAATGAACCATGGTGGAAGCAAAGGTTGTCTTCACAGGCAACTGTTTCTTCCCTGGAGGTTTTTCTCTTGAATAAGAGATTTTCTGCTTTATAGTCTCAGCCCACCTTCTTTCAGGAGCTCTCCAGTTACTAAAAGCATGTGAACAACAGGAGGAAAAGCCCAAGCAAGCAGGTGAGCTCAACTGCACCTGTGATGTGAGTTGACCATGGCAGTCTGCCCCAGCAGTGCCAGAGCAAAGCTGATGGTGAATGGCCATGAAGGATGTCAGGGGAGCTCTAAATCTGGGACTGCTGTTGCCTTCCAGCTGCTCAATAACATCTGATACCTCACCCTGCAAGGAACTTTCAGGCCATGACAATATTGCCAAGTGCTGTCATCTCTACAAGCTGTGACAGGTGCCAAGGGTTGGGAGAAAGGAATAGCCAGGGATCTTGGAGCTGTGGCTTCAATAACGCTCTGGGCATTAAGCTCTTAACCTTGTTCCTTGTCAAATGTTCTTTTCTTTTCACTGTTTTATTTTTTTTTTTTTTAATAAGGCTCAGAAAACAATCCAGATGGCAGGCAGGTGATTGTAGGCTTGTTATTTTTTTCATCTTGGAAAGATACAGATGATGGTTCCAAGAAGGAAAAAAAAAAAAAAAATCTATGTCTTTTTTGCTCCACCTGTTCAATGGAACAGAAATTAGATCCAAAAATTGGTGGGGGGAAATTATCCATTATTTGTGTGTTTCATACAGCTAAGCATCATATTGGAATATTTTGGGGTTTTGATAATTGTCTGAACTAGCAGCTAAAACCCTCACAGATCACCAAGACCTCACAGCTTCTAGGTCTAAAAACTGCAGAAAAAGCCAAGGTGTTCCTCCTTGGGTGCTTGTGTAGAAATACCATTTGATGTAGCATATACTTTAGAAAAAAAGTGATTTTACCTCTCAAGTTTACAGGTACTCAGCACCTGGGTGTTAATTAAAAGATAAAAACAGGCCCATCCTTTTAACCTCCTGTTGGAACAACAGCTTACAAGGAGAGGTGGGTGGGGATCTCTTATGTAGCATTTTTTGAATTTACCAAATTCACACAGTTTGTGAAATCCCTGCCACTGGAGCCTTTTTGGATGCATCAGCCTATGAGGTTCAAAGCAGTGGAACTGCAATAATTACCACTCCTCTGTAATTAGTTCTGTTAATCTCATTAGCTGGGCTCAGGTGTTGATCTGTTGATTGTCAACTTGTAACTGCTATGAATCAATAAATGATTGTGTGGGTGTGGTGGTGAGAGAGAAGTGAGAAATTGTGTGGTTTTTAAAAGAGATTTCTCTTTTTCTTAGACCTCCTCATTTTATTATTTGCATCTCCATTCAATGGATGATTCAAATCTTATTATTATATTTTTTTTTTAGGAGCATAGAAGTTCTGGGTAAGCAGGCTCCAAAAATGAAAATATTTCAGAAGAAAAGCCCCACAATATAGGCAAGAACATTTTCACTTATCCCTCATCTCTTGTGACACTTTGGGGTGGCATTACAAGAGAATAACACATCAGAGGAGAGGAGCTCATGGCCTGTTCAACACTCCATCTTCACCAGGACAGTCAGTGAAGACACTCTTCTTGACCAGATTTTTCTGGTTAAGAAACTGGCTTGATCTTTTGTAGAATTATAGAAAATTAAGTCTGGAAAAAACCTCTCAGTTCATGAAGTCCAGCCTTTGACCCCAAACCACCACACCCACCAAATCACGTCAAGAACTGAGACATGGACTCATTTTTTTTAATACTTCTAGAGGAGGTCACTCTACCACTCCTCTAAAGATCCAATTCTTGACCACTCTTTCAGTGAAGAGGTTTCTCCTAATATCCAACCTGAACTCCCTTGATGCAACTCGAGGCCTTTTCCAGCACTTTTCTCCTGTTTGTTTCCTGCTGTTCCCCAGCAGCTCAGCGGAGATAATTTGAGATACAACAGCTGTAAAGCTGTAAAAGACATTGCTGAATTCTAAAATGCTTCTCAGTGGGTGACAGAGATTCATGTAAATAAAAGGTCGTGTCTGAAGTCCCACAGCAGAACCAACACTGTTACGTGTGCAGGCATTTCTGTTGTGGAGATTCACAGTTCTGCACCTTGGCAGATGCTGAGCCCTTTCTTTGGAAGGTGAGGAAGTAGCCCATAAGAAGAGGAGGGCAGTGGATTTAATCTCTGCCTGGCAATTAGTGAGCTGAGAGCACCTTTTGAGATATTCACCCCCTCAGCTTTCCCAGAAAGTCAAACAAACAACTTCTGATATTTAGTACTTATTTAACAAGACTCAAAAAGGTGAGAGGGGTGAAGAGGACAGCAATAAGAACTCTTCATCAAAACCACTGTTTTTTATTAAATAATTCTTAACAACTAAGAATTTCATGATTATTTCTAAACCACTATTGCAAAATAATTCACATTTTTGAAATTCAGTCCTACTAAGTAAAGCCCAGGAGCAGACACAGAGGTGGGGATTTGTTATAACTATCATATAAAACAGAGAAAATGAAGTTGTTCCTCAAGCACCTGCCTGTTGATGAGAGAAGGTTAAGAAATTAAAACCAGAATCTATGTTGGGAAGCAAAATTTCAGTTTGTGAGGAATATGATTAAGGTTGCAAAGAGTCACTATTAATGCATAAAACCAGCAGCTGCTACTTCTTACATCAGGCTACTGTAGCCACAGCAAAATAACTTGGTTGCACCTGATTATGAGGGATGTAGATGAATTACTTACTGGGTTGGAAATCTGTAGGCACCCAGGGATGAGTGATCATGATTTGATTACATTCAAGATGAAAAACAGAATCAATTCTCAATCAGTAACATCTTATGTACATAATTGGTGCCTCTAAAGGGCACATCTCCTGAAACTGAGAAAGTTCTGAGAAAAAAAATCACAGCAGAAGCCATGTAAATAGGAAAATAAGAAAGAAAATTGAGTGTGCTCAAAAGAACAGCCCAAAAACTGGTGAGGATGGCTTGATCTCACATCAAAAAATTGAGAGTTTTAGCTAAAACCTCATCCTGATTCAGTGATAAGTTTTGGGCAGCAACTAGAAGTTGAAGGTCTTGTCCTATGAATGGGGGAGGAATGTTCTCTGCAATCCTTCAGTTCTGTATCCAGGCTGGAAATGCCCCTGCAGTGGTGACAGCTCTTGGAACTGGATGATCTTGAAAGGTCCCCTCAACCCAAACCTTTCTATGATTCTTTATAACTCTTACAATGATTCTTTAAAACTCTTACAATGATTTCTTACAAGATCCATAGTCTGGAATCCCCATGAGGGACCCCCAAACCCCACCTTAATCTGATACCCCCCAAATCTCAGTGATGACAGATTGTGACAGAGATTGATAAACACATCTCATTTACTTAAGAGATGGAGCTTAAAAATGTAAATGTAATATAAATAGGTTGTAAGGTCAGCTACATATTACATAGAGAAGCTACAAGCACCAGTAGAAACAACTCCTGGCCTGGCTAAAGAAAAAAGTTTTGGGGATTTGGGGCAGAATGAAAGAAAAGAAACACAAGAGCAGAGAGAGAAGTAACTACAATGTGTTGTTTAACCCTAATAGAATAAAGAATGCAACAACACAGGAATCAACTGAGAATGCAACAACACACAACTGAACTTGCCTCAAGTGTGAGGCTAGACCAGTACTAGACTCTATATACATATATATATATATATAA
>WBNO01028401.1:0-103380 GCA_013400575.1 Peucedramus taeniatus
GAAGTTTCAGGAGCAATACATTTTAAATGTATTATATGCGATGAATTTTTTAATCTTAGTTTTTGATTTGCTTTTGTTATGAACTTCCCATTAAAAGAAACAAAGGACAGCTTAAAAGACATTTGGTAATTAAAAAGCTGTACTCAGTGACATCATTTATCTTTGGTTTTTGCTTACCTTGCTCTTATAAAACGCATATTGTTATGTTACTTAACATTTGTAGTGGAAGGATTTTTAAATAGCTTTGATAATCAAACTGCAAGATAAACAAAATATTATTTAAGGTAGTAGTTTTTAATCTCATAAAACAGGCAGGGGCTGCAGGATAAAGAATATTCTGATTTACTTTGGGTTTTTTTTTTATATATTTTATGAGTTATCTTAGATTGTCTGGCATACAACACAGAATCACAAAATAAATAAAAATAGTCCTGTGTGGTTAATTGTGATCTATGGATAACAATCTCTTTACTTTTATTGCACACGTATATTACCCAGAAACGAAACACCAGATTTCTTGAAAACTACAGAACTTTAGCCATTTTTTTCAACAGAGGCAGATTTAATTCTGGAGGTATATCTACATTTGCTGCTGCTTTGTTTGTGATACAGATGTATACAGGTTAGAGCACTCATCCCTGAAATTTTTTTTCTGTTCTTGCTTCACTACTTGTCACAGTCAGAAGTGACTCCCACCAAATCTCTCCTTAGAACTGTTTTCCTTGTTTTCACACCCTACGAAATCCCATCCAAGCTATCTTAACTACTCATTAGATCCATAACCAATAGTAATGATCTCTTTTCACAAGGCCTGCCTGGAACTGTTGTAAGAACTTTCTACTTTTCCTCTTCAGCCATGCAGAACAGCCCTTTGCTTCACCTCCTTTTACCATGTTTCTGATATTAGTTCAAAACATGTCTCTTCTCCTGTGCTCTTGGTTTTATCCCATTGTTCTTCTTGTCATTTTGACGCTTTATAAGAGATCGTTTATGCCAAAGAAAGTGCCACTATTTGCTATTGTAAATTCGCCATTATTTTTTCAAGTAAAGTTGGCCTATCCTTTCACAAAGTGCTGGTTCTAACAAGAAGTCCTTGCTAGCTTCTTTTCATTAAAAAAGAACTTTTAAAAGTGTATTTCAAAGTGAAAGAGTCAAAACCATTCACATGCAAATATATCAGTAGAAAAATGTGATTACATGCATATAAAAATTTCTATTTTTTGCTTAGGAGTGAGTACACAGAGAGGAACTAGAGCCAAGCAGTTCAAATAAGTTTGTGTAGAAGAACTTCAAACAGCATCACTTTAGAGACAGAAAAATATCTCCACTGCAGGCAGATTCCTTTGGATGGATAGACCAGCTTTTTTTTCAAATTAGTCTCTTTTTTTATAGAGGACTGACTACTCCATTCATCCTTCAAAAACCTCTTTCATAAGAAAATGTTTATCTTAGACCTCAATTTAAATTATAACAGGAACCAGCAAAATTTCTCACTATTTATTTGGTTGCATTCCAATTAAAATAAAATAAGTTTCCAAGCTAGGTGTTGTACATGCACCCAAACACTTCACCAATTCCCATCACATCATCCAATATAAATCTGCAATTACGATCTCCATCCTAGAAGTCAGTGCTGAGAGTCTCTAAATACATTGTCATTGGCATTAAGATTAACAACAGGACTTCTTTCACCAGTGGTAGCCTCAGAGAGCTTGTAAAGCATTTCTTAATGGCACAAAAATACATATTTTGCAGAAAAATAGCCCTGTTTTTAAAATTTTTATTCACTTCCAGCTTATAAGAGTCTGAGGACCAGTAGTGCAAATTATTCAAATAACCAGCATGAACTTAATCAGATTCAGACATTGCAAACACTACTTTTTTTTTCTCTTAAAAAGCAAATTTAAAGTGCTTGCAGGTTATTTTTTCATCAGAAAGACTTTAATTACAAAATAAAAAATGAAAATAATAGCATATAAACACATATTTTAAAGATTAAAATTTTAAGTTGAAAAACTGCTTCTGCTGAAGACTCCAAAAGAAAACTTGCAGCCAGATTAAAGTGTGGTCTCAGCTGTTTGATATATGTATGGTCAGTACTGTTATAAATTGTTAAGAGCACGTGTGAATCAAATTCTGAAATAAGCATCATATATATTTCCAAAATCTGAACTGAGTCTTGATAGATATTGAACAAAGGTTTTGGCAATGTACACCTTGCCAGCTCAGTAAGTAGCTCAGAAAACAAACAAATAACTTAGTTCCCTCATTTTAGGAAAAGTTAAGAGTAGTAGGATCCCATGCATTCTTCCCCATGAAAGGAGAAAACCAGTGTCAGCATGAACAGCCCACAAGAGTTCAGAAACTCTTCCATCCAAAAGTTTAAAAGGATAAAAAGGAGTTTATTCAGTTCCTAATGCTATGCTCAAAGCAGTCCTTTGAAAGGTTGTTTCCATTTGTCTCTGTGCTGAAATAAGGGCTTGCTGGGAAGTTATTTGTGGAAAATATTAATCATCCTTTCCCTTAATCAGGGCATGTTGTTGATGAACTTCTACATAGGCAATTAAAGGAAAATTCAAATTTAAGTAACATTTGAGTTGACCATGGCATAAATGCTGACTTAATTTATTATAGTCATGATTTCTTGTTACGTGCCCTATTTTCAGAGGCCACTCTCTCACAGTGAATTGTTCAAATTCTCCAGGTTTTTAGGGGAATGTCCAGCTGGTATTGTACAGAGAAAAGAGACTAAATTACCTTCAGGCTACCTCCTCAGATTAGAACCAAAAAAGAGATACTCTTACTGTTTATGAAGAAAAGAAACAGGTCTTTGATCATTTTTATTGAAATGCCAGGAGCTTAAAAGTTGGCTTCCTAGCCTCCATCATTCTTTGACAGAAGATCAACAGATCTGCACTCCAAAGATTCACCAGCTTGAAAGACCTTTCAATATGCAGAATAAAAGGTCACCATCTCTTGATGAACAGGCTGAGGAAGAGAGAGTGTCTGTTTCAGCCAATATTTATTTTCTTTGATCATGTATAAACACCATTTGGCTCACATTGTTTTCTTATTGCAAGGTTTCCCTGGTTAGCTACAGTTGTCATCCTAGAACAATAATTATGATTTAGGCTTTGTGTAGGTAGCTCACTTCAGTACATGGAGGTAAATCCTACAGCTTTGAGTGCCTTCTTTGATGTTAATAGAATTATTTTATGAGCATAAGTTAGGGAATAATATGATCCATTCTGTTTCATCTTCTGCCTTTTTAAGTGGATAGCAACTTTACCAGACCATCTGTTTTCCATAAAATATTTATATGTACATAAGAGAGAGAGAGAGAGATGGCAAGAGAGAAGGAGAGGCAGAGGGAGGGAAGTAGGACACCACAGAAACAGAAGAAGAGTATCTGAGGACAGCTTTTAAAATGCAGTATATGTAAAACTTCCTTGATAAAACATAAGTATAAATTAAAAGTAAGATGTGAAACCCTCTGAAAATGATTTTATTTTATGGTCATCAATAGATGCTAAAGGGAGTTCTAGTTCATGAGGTTTTTTCTTTTGAAAGGAGAAGAATCTCACTGGTAATATTGATCTGTTGTGCCCAAAAGAAAAGTTAGTAGGCAAATCAACATATTCATTTTTTTTATAAATTATCATGTCTGCTCAAAATAATTAATTGATTAAAGGGAGTTCAAAAGCAAAGCTTCCACCACTCAGTAAAGAAGCTGAACTCCACTTCATTGCAGCTTGCGCCCAAACTTTAGGTATTGATTTAGCTCCAGGCATAAACAGTTGTGTATCCTGATCTATATAGTGAAAAATGTGATTTTGAAAACATCCCAGGAGAAATCTTGCCAGACTGGTTATAGTATCTGGGGTTAGGCAGGCAGAGATCTTCCAGAGGCCTCTGGTGACACACCTCACCTTTGACTGAGCACAGAAAATTCTATATTCATTCTATATCAGCCAGAAGTGTGGACCAATAGAAGGAGCTTTGCAAAGCAAACCAGTTGGTGCAGAGGGCCTGACATTCACATTCAAAGCATGCACATTTCAAAGTTGTGCCCTGGTCCCGAGCACCAGTGCCCAGTGACACTGGGAGTGCACGGAATGTGATCCTGAAGTACATCTTCCCCTACTGCTGCTTCTCAAAGGGATCCAGTTTGTGTGTCCCTGAGCCTGCCCTGCAAAGTGAACCAAAGTGAGGACAGGCAAGGAATGGACTTAAATGGAGTCATCTTGATCTGCAGCAAAATGCCAGAATAAATGCACCCACTGAATTAGAACTGTTTCACTGGACAGCAAAATTTTCTGTTCAAACTGGATACCTAACTTAGGATGGCCTTTCATGTATGTATTCAAAACTAAAATTGTTGCAGTTTAATATTCAAACACTGAAAAGAGCTAAAGAGATTTGGCTTCTTACTTTTTTTTTTCCTAGAATATAATCTTATGTATTTTTGAAGCATTTTTCATATACCTTTATTTCATTGCCTAAGAAAAGGAGTATCAAAATTGCATGTAGTAAGTATGATCAAACAAAATTGCCTTCAGTCAGCAATGGAACAATTTCCATGCCCATTTTACAGCAACTGAAATGAGTAACAAAGCTTGCTGCTGCACATTCTAGAGCTTTGTTCTTGGGTACCTTGGATATAGCCCTTACAGCCCTTTCTATCTCTCTCCTCTATATTTCAGTGTGGAGCAAATTTAAGAGGCTTCAAAGGACTACTGAGTGGGTTTATGTATTTTTTTAGAAATTGTCTACTACAATTTGCACCCATTTTGAAAAGAAGCCTCCTTGTACTATATTCCCTTGCAACCCCTCCATTTTTCTAGTCAAAGCCTTTGCTTCTTATATCCGCCTTCAAAACCAATCATTCTAATAGCATATCCAAGAAAGGCCAATTTTACTCTTATAAGGTAATCATATGTAATATTTGTTCTTATGGGGACAACAACAAAAAAAGCAGAGACTTCGTCTCTTTCAAAGAGTTTTGGGAGGCAGCTGAATCTATGCAGAAAAGCAAGGTGGTAGATAAAAAATAAGTTTGCAACATTTTTTTTCTTTATTCTCAACCTAGCCTGTGTTTAAGTAACAGATCATAGAAGCAGAGAAAAAGGGAAGGAGTTAAAACTGAAGTTATTGAGAACCCAGTGTCTGCAGCTCTTCCACAGAAACAGCTGTTTCTCCAAAAAAAAAAAAAAAGAGCAAAACCTTTTTTTAAGAGAGAACTAACCTGATGAAAGAAGAAGTGCACATGTTGTTTTCAAACTCGGGTTTTACTTGGCAATTTGCTTAACAGATTAGCCTAAAAAGATCATTTAACAGAGGAAAATCAAGAAGGCAGCTGAATTGCTGCTTGCCACTGCCTTGCTGAGCAGCCCATTCTCACAGCAGTCTCACTGCACTTCTATCTAGCTAACTTAGCTCGAGTTGGCATAGCACTTGGTTTATCTGTACAGCCAGGCATGAGTGCTAAATGATGGCCACTAAAATAAAAGGAAAATAACCCCATGCAGTCATTGGTGTCAGTGACTTTTTAATACACATGCTGATTTAGTCCAGTTTTAAACCCATGTACTTCTGTTCAGTGCCTAAGTTTAAGCAGGATAAATCAAATCAGAAGAGAAAGGCAGAGATCAGATGGGAGGAGAAAGAGGTGCAACAGGTTTGGACTCAGCAGGGGTGTGCAGGGGGGCACTGCATGTCAGCCATCCTGGAATGGGCCCTTGCAGAGGCTGCCCACAACCTCCCCATGCTGGGTGCTGGGTGATGGCCCCGGGGCTGCTCCGAGTTATGGCCCCACACAATAAAGGGTCACTCCAGTCATGTGGGAAGCTGGGCTTGAGCTGCTGAGGCTCCTGCATGAGGAGCATGAGCACTAAGAAATTCCTGAGCACTTGCTGGGGAAGGGCTGGGGTGTCACTGCACCTGGTGCTCAGGAGAGTCTCAGTTACCGCTCGTGCCCCTGATGCACATGGGAAGAGCAGTGAGGGAGAGGAGGCCATGAAGAGATGTCCAGCTTTATGCACAACATTTCCCACTGCCAGCAGGAATCCCCTTGCTTTTCCAATCAGTGAGTGTCAACAGTCAGAGGTAGCTAATGCCCAGGGCTCCTGCCTTCTAGATGCCCCTCTGGAGCTTGGCTCCTAGGGTGAAACATGAAAGAGAAACATCGAGCAGCAGCTTGTACTGCCCTAAGACTCTAATTCTCATTTCATTGCTAAAGAAACCTACTTACTCTGTGCCTACACCATCACAGCCTTGGAAGAAAATTGATATTTGTATAATACTAGTGACTTTTAAATGCAAATAGAATAAATTTCCTATTACCGATCAACCAGTTTGACATTTGTATTGGTTACACAGTTTTAGTTTTGATTTCACAGAATCACAGAATCATTTAGGTTGGAAAATATCATTATCAAGTTCAACTCTTGCTTCCCATTGTACATGGATCACAATTCCAGTTCCTGCTTGCATTGTCTTCTGCCTGCAGTTGGGAAAGTGTTTCAGAGTAAGCATTTAATTCATTTTGATCAAAGCCTGCACCTTGTATCTTCAATCAAAATGAAAGTACTTATCCAGATGCAGTGTTCAGTAATCAGTAGGGATAAAGCACAAGCAATCCATCAGTGCTTGAAGCTGTTGTCTATGAGCCCTCTCATGGCCCTAAATTGTTTCTCATAGGCAGAATTGATGCATTACATTTTGTCCCCAGCATTTCTAAAAAACAATGGAGTAATTTCTGGAATTATTCCATTATACCAGACCTGTACCTGGTTTTGAATCAAGGTTGTACTGTATAGTTAGGGTTCTAATATTCTGCTATCACATAAAACAACCTCTGCATCCCCTCTGCAGCCTTGGTGGGAGACAAATGCACACCCATCTGTCCAAGGTTCTGCATGCACTGGCACACACCAGAGCTCAGCCGTAAGGGCTGTCATTGCTCAGCTCACCCCTTACCTTGCAGTGGTTTTTTTCCATTGAAAATCCACTGAAGGGGAAAAAATGCAGAACTCTACATTCTGTAAACCTCTGTGAGCAGGAGAAGTTAGGCAAGGACTTCTTCTCCCTTCCCTGCTAGTATGGCTATTAATTAACATCCATAATGACTTAATGGCTACATTTTTACACACACTTGGACATGGTCTCTTGAGAGCTATACATTGGGCAGGAGAGTGTTGTTCAGCTCCCAACTGGACTGAATAACAAAAGGGCTGGCAAAAACAGCCCTTATGGCAAACTAGTTTGTAAAAAAAAAAAAAAAANNNNAAAAAAAAAAAAAAAAAAAAGAAAAAAAACCAGATGTGTCACATAGAGGAAGCCTGCCATATGAAAAAAGCCTTAGAGAACAGAGTTTGCTCAGCCTTGAGAAAAGAAGTCTTAGAGGATACCTTGTCACCATGTTCCAATATTCACAGGATGGTTACAAAAAAGATAGATTCCTTGATACAAAAAGTTGCATGGAAAGAATAAGGAATAATAGGTACAAATTTCGCCTGGGGAAATTCTGAGTGAACACAAGAGGACAGTTTTTCACAATGAGAACAATCAGCCACAGGAATAATCTCCCCAGGAGATTATTCCTATTGGAATTATTATTGGAATTCCTATTGGAATTGGAATATTATTGGTGGGTTTCCCAAAACTGGACACTTTTAAGATTAACCTGGACAGGATGCTGAGCCATCTAGTTTAGATTGTGCTAATGCTGAGAAAGGTTAGACCTGACCATTCTTGAGGTCCCTGTCATGTGATTCTATGATTTCATCTCCATTTTAGAGCTTTAACAATTTGGATGTTGATGTGCTTCATTCTGTGGGACTCTGCTTTATGTGTGCAGGACTGGGTTCACATACACAGAAAAACATATGCACGCATATGCACGTTTCTAGGGTGCACATTAATCTCACAGGGATTATTTGGCTCAGCCCTGGCATGCAAGACTACCCACACAGAGATTCTAATGCTAATGCAGCTTTTGCTTGTTCTCAGGACCAGGCAACTCATGATCTCCCAGCTCTAGGCACGGGGTTGACAAGATATGGCTTCTCCATTATTAGAAAGGGAATATTCTGCCATTCTACTAGAGAGATTTCCCACTGCCATGTCCTCTAATGTGTGGAACTAGAGCAGATAATTGCTCAATTTTGCAAATTATGAAGCTGAAACCATTAAATAATTCATCTAGTTATTTTCTGTAGTTTCTGTTTTCCCTTTTCTGTGGGTAGTAGTTGTAAATCATAATAATGTACAAGTCAAAAGCACATTTGCAAAATTCTTGAATTATCCAGGGATGAAAATCCATCTCTCTGCTCAGTTTCTTTGCTGGACTCATATGCTGGTCAGTTTTAAGCAGCATAAATAACCAGACCCTGCAAACACACAAAATATGCCAATAACATTTAAGTTGGATAAATCTGTCTCTTCCTATCCTTCATCACTTATAAATTTAACAAAAGAAAGGAATAATATTTCCTTCATTAAATAAACCCAAGCCAAACCGTGAACAGCAACAAAAAGTCACTAAGTGGTTTTTTGAGCCTGTATTTTTACAGAGCTGGAAGTTACTGCAAAAATTCATAAAATGTACTGTAGCTTTTGTGTTTATCTGCCAAAGCTTGGTACTAGCAACTAAAAAACAGATACTGGGTTTTGCAGCCAGATATTCATCTGTGTGTCTAAAGGGTTTCTTTCCTTGCACTTTAAACTCTGAAATTTGTATGCACATTTTGGCAGATGTATGTGTGTGTGCACACAAGTATGTAAACAGTTGTACACATATAAAGGACAGCCCTACAAAATACAGGTGTATCTACAACCAAATGGGTAAAACCCCAATCTTCTTTATAGAAATACTGCAAACAGTCAAATCCTTAGTAATCTAAATTATGAAAATAGGTCTCACCAAAGTCAATATAAAGAAGAAATTATTTTATCACCCTTCACTGTGCATTTTAAGTAACAGATGAATCAAAGCAGACTTTGCAATTATAATTCTTTGATCTTTTTCTTTAAAACAAATGATGACAGCTGAAGGCAGGATCTCATGACGTGTGCCATCAATAATGCATTATGGACAGCATGAAACATGAAATAAGAAAATCATTAAAACAAAGGTGTTAAGTTTTTAAAACTGTTACAAGACAGATGGATCATTACTTGGGGAAAGCCCTCTGTTTTGCAGTTCTGTGCTGCAGGATTCATCAGCTCTGGCTAGAGAGATGCTTTACTTAACAGCTGCAAGACATTTATCCCCATAACACAGCCCTAATCCATGTTCTCTGCAGTCTCCTGCTTTTTCCAGCAGATCCCTGGCTCCTTTGCTGACATTACTAGCAAAAGTGGAATAACTTTTCTGGAAGATGAAGCTGATACGTGGTTCTTTGGGTGGCCCTCCCTCCCTCTCTTGAATGAACTTTTCTCTTGGTTTATCTGCAACAGAGAAAGATTTGCTATCCACATGCCTTGTGGTGCCCTGTAGAGAGGCATTTTATAGAAAGCCTAAGGACTGAAAGATACCTGTCTTTTTGCTATGAAAACAAATACTTTCACCCAGTAATTCCATAGCCTTGGATATGTGGACTCTTATTCTTCTCTCCCATTTGGAAAAAAAAAGTGTCTCTTTATTCTCTGGTCTCAAACTCAGAAAAACTTGTTAAACAAAATGCCTTTCTGGTGACCTCATCCAATTTGCACATAATATCTGGGGGGAAATGGGATGTGAAGGAAATTGCTGTTAATTTTGAAACAAAATTAAATGCACTATAAACCTTCCAGTAATATCTAGGAGTTTTTTCAGTGTGTGACCCAAGAGTTAAAAATGCAAATGCCATCAGACACTTTTCTTTTCACTAAACTATGTGTGCACTGCTTGCTGCAGGAAACCAGTAGGAAGAGACAAGGTGCTGTTCACTTCAGACTGGGATATCATTATCTTATTTCCCATGCCATCAAGCAGTGGTTTGGGTAAGATGGAATTGGAGATTGATTCTGCATAGTTTTAAGAAAAAGGAAAGAAACACAAAGCACACAAAGACCCATTTTTTGGGTTTTTTTTTATTAATGACTTCTCTAAGAGTTCAGGGACAATGTGAGGAAGTGATTTGCATAAACTGGAGAGCTGAGGGTGAAACAATGATGCTGAATGTGAACAAGGGTGTTTTATCTGATTCTCGAGAACATGCACAACACAGTGCAATCTCTTTGGTAAGCAAATCATGAAACTACTAATCAAGGAGTATGCCCTAATGGCAAAGGGATAAATAACTGCATAATGGCAGTATTTATCTAAGAAATTAGATTCCTTCAAACAGAGTGAAGCTCTACAAAGCAATCACATATCAGAAACCCTTAGATGTATCATAAGTGACAATAAAGATAAAAAAAATCCATCTTTAACTGAACAACAACAAAAAAAGTCCAGAATAAATGTCTTTAATGGCCTGTGTCTCCATGAATAAATAATTGTTTTGTTCTTTAGTGTAGACAGGATTGAGACTCCTCCAGTCATCCCCTATGGTGCAGATTTTTTTTTTTTTAGTCATCTAGAAGAAACCATCAATCTACTATCACAAACTGCTCACCATTTTCTCAAGCAAATGAAGTTAGGGAGCTGAAAAGAACACAAGCTAGTACATAACTCGTTATGCCCTTTGCAATCAGCATTTATTGTTATACTTTCCTGCTTCTTCAGAAAATAAAAAGAACTAAAAATCATTGACTGTTTAAACCAAGAAAGATTTATGGGCACATTTTTGTTTTAAAAACAAATCATTTTTACATCCGGCATTCACTGAAAGGCATATATTTGTCTTAACATAACAAGATGTCATTTTACTGATATTTTCTTTTTAAATTGTTCTGTGGAGGCATTCAAAACTTCCTAAGCATTTTCAAAGCACACAGCAGTTACTGTAGAAAAACAGAAGTCTAGGAATAGCAGATGAGCAGGAGGGCCCAGCTGAAGAGAAACATGTTAGAACTTTTGCTTGAAACTGTTTTCACAGTGCCCCGGTGCCATTCTGTCCAGCCTTTGCTGTGGCTCCTCTTTTGCAGCTGGTTCACATTGCTGTAACAGTTCTGGCTTTGCCTACTGTTTCCAGCACCACGGCAATCCTCAGCAAAGCAGCCTCTCTCTCCAGCATGCTCTTCCCACTACGTCCTTCTGGGAATGTTTCTCCCTGCAGCGTGCACATCCTTTTCCAGAGCTGTGCTTGGTGCTACAGAGGAAGTCAGCAGCACCCACATGGTCAGAGCCTTCCAACCCACCCAGGGTGCTGCATGCTCCAGGCCTGCAGGCACCTCTTCCTGCAAACACCTGGGCTGGTGGAGCCACCTGAGGACCTGACAGAGATGGCAGCACCACTTTGAACACAGTAAAAGCCACTCTAATGCAAGCTGCCTTTTGTAAGGCAAGATTCCTCCCATTCCCATCATCTTTTTGTCTGCTCTGCAGCAGATCACGTCATGCTGAAAATGAACCCGAGATTGTTTCCAACCACCTCCATCCCTCCCTGAATCTGTCTCTCTATTCCATGGGCATCAGTGCTGGCACAGAGCAGGATGAAATTTTGTCCTCAGTGGTGTAGAGGAGAATAAGCCCTTTTTTCAGTTTACTTAAATGGGTTTTATGTCTGTATCCTGAGCTGAGCAGGACAGTTGGCCCGTCTTCTGACACTGCTTTCTCATTTTTGGACTCTCTTGGAAGTTATCCTCCTCCATGCATACCATCCAAGTCCTCTTTTTCACTACACCATGTAGATATCCAGACTGTTTCAAGCATCCAGGATAGCAGAAAGACAGGAGAAAGTGCCGGAGGAGACACAAGAACACTCCTGTGTTCCTCATTGCTCCTTCAGGCAGCTATCCAGAAGCTGTGGCTGCAATCTTTATTGACTACATTTCAAAAAACAGCTTTTATAAACAGGAGAGAATTTTCAGTTCTACTGAACCACTTACACTAAAGGAAACCACAAGTATGAGTTATAGACATCTGGCATGCCTTTTTTTTTTTTTTTTTTTTTTGGCTTTGTTTTTGGGGTTTTTTTTTTGGTGGGGTTTTTTGTTTTTTGTTTTTTTTGTTTGTTTTTTTTTTTTTTTTGTAACTGGCCACTTAGCTCACAGCAAATGTATTTCCAGTCCTTGATTAGATATTCTAGCCTTCCAGTAGGAATGAAGGAAGGAAAAGCTTTGTAGTAAGAGGTATAATAGAGACATGGAAATTTTTCGTATTCTTTCCTTGCCAGACCCTTTTCCATTTTAAATTAGTGAGATTCATTCTTATCAAACAAATAAAGTCTGTCTTTTTATATATTGTCTTTTTTAAATCCAAGTGACTGGTGTTTTTAGTAATATTTTTCTGTCTAATTTCCATCAAGATATTGTGATCTTGAACATGTGACAAGGCTGAACAAACTCAGCTGAACCACAGACAGAATAATTTGTTCATGAATGGAAACTCCTCTACAGATATTTGTGTAAACTAATATTAAGCACACAAATATTTGCAGAAAAAATAAAGAAATAAAAAAAGTTAAGCAATAAAGTTAGGGCAAGGGGTATGTTGAATTTATTGGCTATTATATTTCCATAGAGAGAGAAAAATGTTTGAAATAATCAAAGTAAATATTTCTGTTCCATGGTTTGAGTAAATATCACCAAAAGGACAGGTTTGTTCTAGTTGCATTTGTGCACCTCACTTTTGAAATGGGAAGTTGCCTAACTTGCTTTTCCAAAAGAAAATATTATAGAACAATAGAATGGTTTGTTTTGGAAGGGATCTTCAAGACCACTTAGTTCCAATGTCCCTGCCATAGGAAGGGACACCTTCCACCAAACCAGGGTGCTCAGGGCCCCATTCAACCTGCCCTTGAACACTTCTAGGGACAGGGCATCCACAACTTCTCTGGGCAGCCTGTTCCAGTGCCTCACTACCCTTGTTTCCTAATAAGAAAAATTTCTTCCCAATAGCTATTCTAAACCAACTCTTGGTCAGTTTAAAGCCATGACCCCTTGTCCTATCATGACATCTCTTTGTGAAAATTTCCTCTCCAGCTTTCTTGCAGGTCCCTTTAGCTACTGGAAAGCTGCTCTAAGGTCTAACTGTTGCCTTCTCTTCTCCAAGATGAACCTCAACTTCACGGCTCTTCTCTGGACCCACTCCAACAGGCCCAGGTTGGGAGCCCCAGATTTGGATGCAGTGCTCCAGGCTGGGTCTCACAAGTGCAGAGACCCCACCTGAGGGTGGGATATATAAATGGCATCTGCCTACTTTAGGTGACAAAATGTTGCTAGGCTGATATAAGTATTATAAAAGCCTTTTGGTTTTCCTTCCTGCTTGGTAGAGGAACATGATACTACCAAGTTAATCATCATTATTTATATTGTTAACTCCTATCTTTCTGTATAGAGCATGTGGGAAAATAGTGAGGACAAAAAATAAGTCTTAAATTTTCCTTTAACTGAATAGGAACATACTTGACTTTGAAGGCCTTTTTAAGTTACTGAATATCAGCAATGTTAAGTGTCTGTGAAAATATTTCCCTGCAGAGCAGATAGAATCCAGTGTACAGTGCAGCATATATCACTGTCAGATGATGTAATTTTCCCTATTTTTTTCTTGAAAAATATGATACATGTAAACAGGATTTTAAGAAAGCAGTCGTTTCTGTATCAACATTTAGAATAGTGTTTACTGTTCTTTTTTCTGTCTTCTCACATTTTTTTCTCTTCTGAAACCATGGAAAACAATTTGCTCCATAGATACCATCCTATTCCATTTGACAAACACTGATTTTTTTTCACCCATATTTTGAACAGAGCCAAAACTGACATGGCTTATTGTGTTTAATAGGAACAAAATCATCAACTTCATTACCACCTAGTCCTGTTGTGCCAAAACATGCTCATTTCTGTACAGTACTGTCCACAGATATCAGTGCAGAAATGGGAATAATAGTTATTTCCTTCCATAGATTCAGCCAACTGGAAAAAAATTGGATATTTTCATAAAAATCTGAGAACAGCAATGAAGAGTCTTCTCCAAAACAAATTGTTGAAAAGATGTTTTGTGACTTTATTAGGCCTTGGCTCATGTCTTATTCTTGGCAGATATAAGTATTAACGATAAACTTAATGTCTTCTTTAAAACGTATAGCATTGAGAGGTTAAGTATTTGGATTTACACTGTCACATTCAGAAAATCTGAAGTCAGTGTTATTCTTTTGCAGCCTAAACTGTGGGCACAACAGCATAGGACAGAGCCTAACATTTCTTCCTTAATGTGCTACTGGATCTGCACGTTGTTCTTGCTTTTATCTGGCAGGACCAAGAAGAAATGCAATGAAATCAGTGCTCATATCCCAGGGCTATTGCTGGATTAGTGACAGCGGAATTTCATCAACATTTGTTATTCTAGTAAGAAGAGGAGCTGGGTTCAGTGGATGCACACAAAGATTAGGAATTTTGTGAAGGCTGGTCTCCAGCACAGACCAGTGGCAGAGGAGGAGCTCAGTTGGATAAGGAGGGACAGAGCTGTGCAGAGGCTTAAATGAGCAAAGCTGCAGCTTTAGCCAGCCTAAAGAGGGGATGAATTATGAAAAAAGTTCACAGCAAACTTTACCCCTAAATAAACTGGGAGGATGGAATATCTCTCCAGAGGTCTCCAGTGCTGACTACATCTCCACATTTAGTGTTCAGGGAGGTAAGGAGGGCTGTCCTCCTAAATGCTTAGAATGGAAAGAGCAGGTTAAACTCGAAGTTATAGAAAGTTGTTCCCAAAATGTCCCCATACCCCCCTAGATTTTCTAGTCCATTTTTATGGCATACAGCAGTCTTATGGGGAAATAGAGTTAATTCATATTCATAAATCCCCATTGGATGAAACTGGAGCTGTTGGATGATTTTTTTGTTGGTGGTTTTTTCTTTTGGGAAATGTTTATTTTAGATAATCAAAAAGTTTTAGGGGGACTATTAATGCAATGGTTCCCTGGCTACTGGCCTGGAAGCCTCAGCAATGTGCAGCCAGACAGCAATCTTTCTGTGGAAAATGTTCCATTTTTTAATTTTTCACCCTCTATTAAAAGCATTTTTTTCCTGCTACGAAAGTTGTAGAGAGAACAGACTTTTTATTTTCTGCAAAACACTGTTGCATGTTATTATTAATATTTATGACAATTACAGCATATCAAACAAGTGGCCTTGTGATGAACAATAACTTTTTATAGTACTTTGACCTTCTCTAGACTGGACAAATATTTTTTACTCTTGATCTCCCAGTCATCTAAAAGATTAGGACACAGGTAACTTGGGAGAATTAAGGAGCTCAAGTGTAGGCTTTTTACAGTGTTGCCCCTGTCCTATTGATTAGTTCTGTTTCATCCCAATAATATAGTTAGTGCAGCTAGGCAAACATAGAGAAATTGCTCTTTCCTTTCAAGAGGAATGTCAAAACAATAAATAGATTAGCCATGCCAACAGCATTGATTTGTGACAGCCTTGATGTATGCAATCATTTGGGATTCAAACATTTATCAGTGGGGGGAAAAAACTCACCGTTTTTATTTGCTGCGATGAGACTTGCTGGGAGAAAATGCTATTAGGCATCTCAAAATTCTCTGCATAGTGGCAGGCTTTTAAATGCAATGAGATATCCGCAGTACATTTCCATATTAATCAATAAAATGAAAGGCAAAAATCAATTTTGTCTGTGCAACTGTGTGTGACACCTCCCTAAGAGCTGCTCCATTGGGATGGATTCATGCCAGCAAAGATGGTCATAGGCTGATTGTTTATTTATGGCAAGGAAAGGCATAAAGTCATCGTACTGACAAAGTAGCAGGAAAGATGTTACTCGTAGGATGTCTATTCAAAAGCCTGGCACTGGTACCTGGGAAGTTTGTATTTCAGACTTTAATAGCAACTGTGGCTTCCCACATGAAACATGGGCAATGAATTTCTTTGATTCAGAGGAAATAAAGGTTGAATTTACCAAAGAAACTGAGGATCATCCAGTTATTCTCTGAAAAGATGACAACACTCAGGAATTCGCCATATATACTTGGAATTAACAAATTATCATTATTGTAACTTCAAGAAATTAATAAAATGTGATCCGCTAGTTTCGTATTCAACATGTCTTTTCCCGTACTGGAATAAGCACTGAACCTTAAGACACCCCCATGTCACCCACAGTTTGGCTGGCCACTGTTGCATCCTCTGGTAATTCTTCTAATTCAAGATTATATCATGTTCTATTACTGTTTGTGTTGTATTTTAAAGCTTTCATTTATCACTTCTGCAATGAGGTATCCGTGATGTTATTTTACTGTAGCTTTATCTGTAACTATAAACCTGTTTTCTTTGATGCTTTTTTCCTTCTCTAGTTATTCCAAATATTCAGTGTGAGGTTTTCTGATGATTGCTAAGACAATGTTATGGTAGCATAAACTGAAAAGCTTGGTTTTGAGTGGCAATGGTCATCTCAAAACTCTTCATTGTCTAAAAGATATTAGGATTTGTTTATTTGTTTTCTTATACTCATCAGCTGTTTCAATTTTATTGCTCAGTC
The DNA here is from genome assembly GCA_013400575.1 of Peucedramus taeniatus. NCBI lineage: Eukaryota > Metazoa > Chordata > Aves > Passeriformes > Fringillidae > Peucedramus > Peucedramus taeniatus. The sequence goes on from WBNO01028401.1 coordinate 16,586, forward strand.
ATTCAGTATCATGAAGTCCTTCTCAGATTCTCTAGGTCAGTCTCCATATTTACTCTCCTGAACAGTGGCACTAGTGTCCATTTTCACCTTGCTGTTTACCCCCCATCCCATTTTATTGAAAAGATAGCAATAGGAAAGTCTTGGGTTAGGGTCCTGTGGAGTCTGGTAAAAATGTCTCTGGAGAAAAAGTTATCTCCAAAATTTTCATCATTTAGGTGGGCATTCACTGTACCCTTTTAACCCAAAAAAATGGCTAAAAATTCATTGATAATGCAGCGCTGAAAATGCATTATTATATAATTTTTTTTCTGCTTCATAGTCTCTGTATGCCACTAGATATAATGGCATACAGAGACTATGAAGCAGAAAAAATTATTCATAGAAAAGAAAAAAACAGAATTATGACCAATGTCCTTCCATAAGGCAGTAAACTGCCAACAGGAACATCAATCTGTTAGGTTTAAACTGGATTTTTAAGGAAGAAAACATTAAAGTCATAGATATCACCATACTAATTAGTAGAAAGATTATGAAAGATGGAGAAAAACTTTTTACAAGACCATGAAGTGGCAGGACAAGGGGAAGTGGCTGCAAACTGAGATAAAGTTGGTTTAGGTTGGATATTAGGAAAAAATTCTTTTCTGTGAGGCTGGTGAGGCAGTGGAACAGGTTTCCCAAAGAAATGGTAGATGTTCCATCCCTGGCAGTGTTCAAGGCCAGGCTGGATGGGGCTCTGAGCAACCTGCTCAAGTGAAAGATGTTCCTGCCCATGGCAGGGAGTTGGAATTTGGTAATTTTTAAGGTCGCTTCCAATCCAATCCATGCCATAAGATGCTAAGATAAGATTCTATGCTATGTGTAGATTAGATACTGTTAAAGGGTGAAGTTATTCTTGAAATAACTAAAAGTTTTTTAAAACAAACTTGTTATAAAAGTATAATGTGTCAAATTTCCAGGAGAGATAATGGACAGGTCATTAATTACGTGTTAAAAAAGGTACCATAAATTCTGCCAAGGATGGAAAAATCTCTACTGCACAAAATTTAGAATTAGAAGTGGGGAAGAAAGTTTTAAAAATGGTAGAAATTATATTCACTGTAAATTCTGAATATAAGGAGACATTTGAAAAATGTGTCAGGACTGACATGGGAAATATGAATTATAAATCAGTTGTGATGAAGGGGATAAGGAAATCAGACACATCAAGGGAATCAAGGAAGTTTTCTGAGTCAGATATATGGAATAAAAAAGGACCTCTGCAAAACAACATTAATGAGATCCAACTCTAAAAGTTTAATTAGTTCTAGGCACCACAATAGTAGAGAACTCTTAAAGGCAATAAGGAAAACAGAAGACCTGAGGAAATCACTTATGATAACAGAATAAGAAAATTAACATGGAAAATATGACCAAGCACAAACTAAAAGACATGATAATTATCTACATATGTCTGAGGGTTGTACCAAAGAAGAAATAATCAATCTGTTTAAGTTTATATGAAGCAGCTTATTAGAAATAGTTGAGTTAAATTAAGCAGCAGAAAAAATACACCACATAGCTGGACAAATGTTCTGATAGTGATGTATGGCAGACAGTGAAACAGCTTTCATTTAAAAAGTCAGAAGAATATAGCAAAGCTATTTTAAACTTTTTCTGCATAGAGCTCTAGGGAATTGATACCTAAGAATTTATATCTAGGGTTGTAACTCTGCATGGGCTTTGGAATGGTTGAAAAGATCTTTGAGATTCTAATGTCTTTGACTGTATAAAGATAATGCAAACTATATACCCAGGAGATTTTTATTAAGGATACATTTATATGTAATAGGAAATTTCCAGCTATGATTTGTTCTTTTCAACCACTTCAGCCTATCTCTTCAAGAATCAGAAAGATGGACTTTTTTCAGTGTTCCAAACCCCACCTATCTTAAAAGATTTATGCACACTAGTCTATGTCAATACAAATTAAAATTAACTATGGAAGGTAGCATACAGGCATGCATCAATGGGGGTTCTCTTTTTTGCTAACATTTCCTGTGACTGATGATGAGACCATTTAACCTTCTCTTGGCATATGGAAAAACCAACAAGACAAAGATTTTAGAAATTTATTATGTTTTATTAATTGATGCATGTCAAACATTTAGACACAATCCTCAACATTTAGCAATAATGTCAGCTGAAAGTCCAGTTCAGAAGAACCTCTTGCATTCAGCTACTACAAGTAGTGGAAGAATAAGAATAGTAGACAAAGATTACCATTTTGCCTAGTCTTTGCTATTTTCTTTTTGCAAATAGGAACAAAAATGAGAAATAATCTAATAACAGTGTATGACTATTTAGAATTCCTCAAAGTTATAGAAAGACACAGAATAAGAATTTTATATTGCCATTTTTTTAATACATGGAAGAAAAATATATGGTATGTGAAATAGTCAAAAAAATCTAGTGAAACTGCAGTTCACCCAAAAAACCTAATTTTTTTTCTATCAGATGCAAAAAGATGACAATTGCGTGTCAATAACTTTTCATACATATATCATAATTTCTTGAGCTGCTCTACCTAAGAGACAGTTAGATTCAATCCCAACAGGAATAATAAATTATCCTTTCAGTTTATTCATACTGTTGACAATTTTTTTTTTTCATTTTATTTTGAAGGAAGAGTAAGTGATACTGTCATGAACCAACATGGCTACATAGCTGATCAGAGAGATCAAAAACCACATTTTAATTCTTAAATCTGTATATTCTTATAATTGAAACATAAATAATAAAAAATAGATATGACACTCTCTGCTCATTTTTAACATTTGCCTTTTAATTAGCTGGTAATTAACCTGACAGGGACAATTCTGGATTCCAGTCCCTCCTGAAAGAACTTGTGATATCATTTCATTACATCGTCCTTTAGACATCAGCCCTTCAAGCATAAGCCAGAAAACTGGATTCTCCCCTTCTTAAATACCCTGCCTTAAATACCAATCTTGCTGTCCAGAATAGCTAAGTATTCCATAGAAACAGTTTTAAAAAGAGAGCTATTGGGCACTTTAGAACAGCAGAGGTGGTTATGGTGTTTTTCCAGCAGGTAAAATTTGGAGACAGCTCACAGCAGGAAAAGAAATTTAAATGGAGTTTTGGACGTCTTGGTTGTACTGTGTATAGTTAGACACCTTCAGGAGTGCATCCTTCTGCACTACTCCTTTGAAGAACTCTGTGCTCAAGGATGATGTGCAGAAATGATAGGTTCAGAGGGGATAAGAGGGTGAATGGATCTCTGTTAGACTGCCCCATGGCAGCTCATTTGGGAGCTGCATGCAGACCCCTTTGCACACACATCTTGAACCAACTCCCTTGAACCATAGCCTGGACCTGGAGACTGTCTAGACTCTGCACCCAGACTAAAGGAAGTGTCCAGCAGAAACCTCAGGTCTTACCTGCTGCTGGTCTCCTACTCACAGGATCATTGACTTGAAGCTTGCTAACAGCATCTTACACACACGCACAGAGAATATTCTGCACAACCACGCTGTGATTCTCAACCAGAAAATGGCTAAGAATAGAGTTTAATAAGGGTATAGAGCAGACTGCAGTGATCAAGCCTCTGACAAGTTTGCTGACCAGCAGTTTTTCCAGATGGCCTCTTTTATATGCCCTCTTCCACCTATTTTCCCATGCTTGTACCTTAGCTCACCTAAATCCATCTTTCTTTGCCCTTGTTTTCTCCCTGTAAACAACCACCCCAGACATGTTTTCCCCATTGCTCCTTGTTTTGTTCATCTTTGTATGCTGATAATTTTTACCTCCAGAAAAATCTTACCCCACATCCAGCAGTTTCTCATGCAAGGACTGACAAGTCATTTGCCTACATAAGTCCAGGAAGAAGCTTAACTGGTTATTATTAACTGAATATCCAAATAAAAATATTGAGATTTCCTCTGTACAAGTGCAACATGAATTTCAAGAAAAGTGCCTTCTCCCATGAAACAAAAGAAAACAAAAAAACAAAAATAAACAAAAAAGCAGTAAAATAAAGCAGGATGTGGAAAATTACAATGCTATTATTCCATAGTATGAAGTGTATGCGGAGCTTAATGATATTCAGACAATATTCAGGAAATCTGTAATGTATCAGTTTAGCCTCATCAGGACAGAACCATATAGAGTTCTAATATGAATAATAATTTGAGAAAGGGACCATGGACCCTAAGGAAAACAGCAGTTTTAGCATCTCTGTCATGCCTTATTCTGTTTTCCTGAGAAGAGTTCTTATCACCTCCCTTAAATGTGAGGTAGAGGTTTACTTTTCTCTTCTTGAATTTTTTTAGTAAATCATAATCTTGCAGTAAAAGTTTTGGCAGATTATTACAGGGATGTATTTCCACTGATATTATATTTGTAAAAAGTCAATATGTACCCATATTTCACTTTTCAATTTTTAGTTTTTAATTTGTTTCATTAGTTTACCATCTAACGCTCTAAAGATTTTATGACCACTATTTATATTTAGTGTCATGATGGAAAACTCACTGAGTTTTACCTACACGACCTAGTAAATACAATCCAGACTCCTGCCTCCCCTTGCCCTTGGTCAGAAGCTTGGGAAGCAACCAAATGATCCCTGCCTTGCAGCCCAGCATGTCAACAGTTATATCCTACTCCAAAACAGTCATTGCCACTCTCAAGGTCATAGTCAAGTGCAACAGGTTGCTCACTCTGTTTACAGCTATTTAATCTGCAATCCATGGTCTTGTCCATAGACAAATCCTTTGAAGTTTCACAAATAAAAACTTACCCTTACTTTTTTTCACCAGCAGCTTTGGGAATGAGCACTTTGCAGTTCTCCATAAATAAGTGTAAGACCACATACCTAGAAGAAAAATAGAGAACTCTTAATAGGGAATTTAAAATAATATCTTCCTGCTTTTTTTCCCCAAAACAAAATACATCTTACAGTTTTGTGAAGGACATGCAATTTAGCATTTTAACACTCTTTGTTTCCATGAAAAAACAACATTTTTAGACTTCATCCGTAGATTCTTTCTTGGATTCCCCTGGGGGAAGCTCAGCCACTGCTGGAATCTCACTGATAATTTTGAGTAGAAGAGCAACAGTGTGCATGAAAGGAAAAATGATGTCACAGCCAAATTAACAGAGACACTAAAAATGCCTTTCCTTATCAGCCTCCCGAATTTTCCCTATCAGACCCTCCTTGCATTTTCTTGATGATAGAAAGAGGGCAAGAAAAAGGAGGCACTGATGAGTTTGCAAGAACTTTGTATTTCAGGCTAGTTTCGAGCAGGTTTTAACTTGTCAGAAGTCTCATACATCCGTTTCATTGTTCCTACTCTTTTTATTCCAATCTGGAATTCACTAGGAAGTTTTCTGGGAAACTGCCCTGAAAGAAATATAACACAAACAGGAACACATCACTTTTGGTATCAAGATTATAAGAGCATGGCTTGATGCATTTCCAAGGAAACAGAGGCAGATTCTTGTCTATTTATTATTGTTAGTCTATCCATTATTTTGTCTGTTGATGCCTAGGGCTCATAAAGTATTTTCCTATCTTGAAATTCACGCCTAGTCTTCCGAATGTTTAAGTTATACAATAAATTATTTAGCATGATGACCAGTTTTTTCCTGTGTTTCTCATTAAAACGGCACCTATAAAACCTAAAAAAAAAAACCCTATGAAGTAAACCAAAAATTTCTTCAGGATCTCTTTCTTAAATACTGCTTAAAATGAAACAACATCCTTCTAAAAACCATTGATAAATACCTGTGGTATTTTTCGATATGGAAAAGAGAATATAAAGCAGTTAAAGAGAGCTGTTGTGCTCAGCTGGCAGAGACATGTTGGGGACCCTTGGACTACACCCTAGGCCTTCAGTAGACTTGGGTGGGGGGTTACTGCATCAGGGAGGTCCCCATTCCTGTTTTCAGCATCCAGGAGAGGCTGAGAGCAGCAGCACTGATGGTGACCCTGTGGTGCCATATGCTCTGCACTTTCTCAGGGCCATTGGCAAGCCTGTGTACTCAAGTGAGCAATTAGTCACATCTATTGTTTCCAAGTCCCTGACAAACCCACAGCACAAGCATGACTTACCTAAACCCAGTTCCTGATCCACTCACCCCAGCTGGCAGCTAGATGCCAGCTTTTTGCCAGATGCTGTAGCACATGGAGAAAGAAGACATGCTGAACCTAAGAAAGCAGATTTGGAAAAATACAAAAGAGGAAAAATAAAGAACATATGTAATTGAACAATACAGTCCAGGTATATTAACAACATAAAAAACAGGTGAGTCAATAACCCAGTTTTCAGAATTTTTTATAGCAAAAACAATAATTAAGTTCCCAATATCTACTATTTGAGGTGATTGAGAAATTATTAAGCCCAGTCAGATTTACACTGAACTCAACTAGGCTTTTGTCCAGTTCAAGGGTCTGTTCTTGAGAATTAGGATCTCAAGACTAAAGCATCTGATTTTCTGAACTTCATATTGAAATCTTTCCAGTTTCTCTTATAATAATATTCACAACATTTTTAGAAGGAAAAAAAAAGGACTTGGGACAGCAGTGTTGTGTTTGTTGACACACAATTAGGCAATTAGAGATTTGAAGAGCTATAGTCTGGTGAGGACCATTACAACATTTTGACTGTCCTGTCATAAATCTCAGTTTATTACATTTCATCTGATTTTCACTGTATTCAACCTAACAGCTTCCATCTCACTCAATTGCACGGGGTAGCTGGTATGTATGTGCTCATATGGAACTATACAAGTGAATAATAAAGTTTATCACTGTAGTGAGAGTTAGGGTTGGCAAAAAAGAGAATTCAGCCTAATGACCTGAGGAAACATGTTCCAAGAGAGCAATTCACCTTAAACACTGTACAGCATTTCTTCCTAGAAATCAATGTTACGGATGAAAAATTCAGTCTTAATTTAAATCTGAGGCCTAACTCAAAAAATTTATAGTATGAAGCTAGTTAAATACAGAAGTGAGTTTGTTCCCAAGGGGCCTGAACATTCACAATAATAAGACTACCTTGTTCTTCCAGGCTTCTCTCAGTCTGCGGCTGTCAGGTATCATCTGGATATGTTTGATTTAGTTAGGAACAGCATGATGGTTAGAAAAAGGGTAGAAGGAAGAGTCCAGTCAGACAAAAGACAAGAAAATAATTCTGGCATTCATAGAAGTGCCACTTGTTCATCCTCTTTTGCTAGACTGAGCTTGTAGTACTTCTACTAGAAAGAGACCAGCAGCCTGGTCACTGCTAAGTCAGCCACGGCCCCACAAAGCAGCTGGAACTGAAGTAAAAATGAATCCTCAAACATTAATTTTCCATTTGTGCAAGAACCCATCTGAACTGTGCAATTGTCCAAGACTTCTAGTCTGAGGTGATCCCTAAAATGAGCATTAACTGGAAGCACAACTTGCACCAGCCTCAGAAATAATATTGAAGGTGGAACCTCTTTTACTTCAGCCCTTCAAGCATCTCTTGTCACAGCGTTTAATCCATTTTTCAGACTCTTCAAATATATCCCTTTATAGGCCTCTACTTCATCATTAGTCCTATCTCACATCCTAGCCCCAAAACAAAAATACAAACTGCTGATATAAAGATGTACCTGTCATCAATAAAGGTGTGGATATTTCAAATTATATTTTTCCCTTAACCCCTTGCTCCCTAGGCATATCCTTAAGATCTAATTAAATGAAAGACCAGAAGGCTCTAATGTCAAGTGTCACTGTTGGCTCATAGTCTCTCACTGCTCCACAGACTTAAGTTATGAATAGCTGCCTGGAGTGGTCCAGATCCATTCCAAGCCAGAGAAGGAAATAGAAATTAAAGACTATGGACAAGCAGGGATTTACTGTTTGATTTTTCTCTCTTCTTTTGTTTTCTTTCATTTTTTCTTATTTTCTTCCTTTCCTTTATATAGAGCAATAGCTTAAAGCTATAGCCCATGTATGTGATTGAAATATAAATATACCATACCATATCAAAGAAAGAAGCTCAACATAACAAAAAGCTCACCTTTGGCAGCCAGGAATTATCCACATTCCTCAGCCTTTACCCTCTTCCTTAACAATGACAGATAGTTAGACAGAGAGATGGATAGATTATAATAGATATAGATATGTAATGACTAAGTCTATGGGTAGGCTTAAGGTTCAGAAAATAGAAGCTGATTAGCTAAAGGGTATCTTTCTATAGGTACAAACTGTCTAAGCCAGGAACAGATTTTTAGTTTGCATCTCCTAGAGCTATTCATTTTGGAGTTTAAGGCACTTTCCTTGAGGAAGTGCTGTTTGAGGAAAGGCTGTTCTTAAATTAAAACTGTGATTCTTGTTCAGTTTAAGGTGATGCACTTTTCTCCCACATAGCTGAGATTTCACTTCAAGATTTAATTCAGAACTAGTGCCCCATGCCATCAGAACCGGCAAGTGGGCTCGAGCCACAACTCATTCTCACAAGAGATCTCCAGCAATTATGTATTTACTGAACTCTGCTTCAGCACAGTCCCTGAACATATACAAGGGCTTAGCACTAGACTTTTCCAACCTTCTAACTGCCAAAATAAAGTGGACTCATATAAAGAGGCCCCTGTCCTTAACTTAAAATGTAGTCTACTCCTACAAAAAAACCAAAACCAAAACCAAAACAAAAACAAACAAAAGCAAAACAAAACAAAACAAAAAAAAAACCTAAGCAAAAAAAAAACAACCAAAGGAAAAAAAAAATCTACCTTTTGACTCTTTTATGCAGTAACCCTAATCTTAACTCTATTCCTGAAGTAAACTACCAAAATCCAGCCACCAAGACCTGTGCCCTAACAAGGCCCAGTACTGGTGGTGGCACCTAGGATTTAAGCTGATCACATTGCTCACAAAGTACTAAAGCATAAATGTTTTATAGGAATCATTCTGAACATGAGGAAGAAAGTACTTCATAGGAGTCCACACTTACAAATTCTCTTTGTAATTTTTTTTTTTTTTTGCATTTGGAAAAACTGCTGACTTATTGCTGTAACTGTATGTGTGTGCATGTGTGTATGTATGTGTGTGTCTTTGTGTGTATGAATTTTTTTCTCCATCAGAAGTAGTTTCTATTTTCTCCACTTCCCACTGGAAAGGGTGTAAACTACAGAATTTTAAAATAATGTACAGGCAAAATAGCACCTCTGCTTGAAACCAATTTCCTATCACCTCACCATTTCTCACAGTTAGCAACAAGTGCTATACACCTCACTCCAAATAACTGGCATTACACTCTTTCCAGCCTAAAAGTACTGTGAAATATTAGATGTAAATTTGCAAAAATGCTTAGGTGCTACATGCCAAGCAATTCCAGTTTCAGTGGGATTTCTGGGTGTGCACTGACAGCTTATAAACAACTTAATGCAGACCTCAGATGAGGCTGTGCATGGAGGTGTTTGTCTCAACTGCTAGAGTCAGACACCAGCCCCTTTTTCCCATACCTCCATGCACTTGTGCTTTTATGGGGAAGGAGAAGAGGTCCATCTTGGAACAAACCTGTGTGACCAGCAGCCAAGTATAAAGCTAACAAGCACTGCTGTCAGATCCATGGGGAGCTCCATGCCTTGAACACACAGCTGCTGTGGGACTGGTGCTTAAAACAGCAAAGCAGGCATGGGTTTGGTTTGGAAGGAAGTCTGCTTGGTACTTTCCAGAGCTTAAGTCTGGTGTATAAAGAAGAGAGCGTGTGAAGATTTTTGTTTATCGCGTTAGAGTTACAAACGTCATCTGCTTAAAGCTAATTAGTTGCTGAAAACTTTAAATCTAACATAGGAGACAAGGATCCTCTTATATGCTGTTCAAAGGATACACTGTAAATCCAGTTTATCACATGGCTATTGCCACATAAATTATAATAAATTTGTGTCTGTGTACAGACAAATATGTCTGATTCGTGGCAAAACCATTTTTATTGCCATGAATTTCTGTTCAGTTGCTTGTTTTTTACTTGTTAATGAACATCAAAAGATTAAATTATTTTGCCGAAGGGCTCTAATGGAAGTTAAGTTTTTGTTTTAATCCAAAACATACAAACAATATATGTTTCTACATACAACTTACAGCCATGTTTTGAAAATGTAGCAAGGCAAACACAGTTTATACCTATAAACTATGGCAGAAATCCAATATTCATCTGCTGTTCATATTGCAAGAAAATGAGATCATTAAGGTCAGAAAGAACAGCTGCTTTAATTATAACACCCTGATAGATCATATCAAACTTTTCATCATCTCACACAAATTCTAAGAACATACTCCAAGAATTTATTTCTATCATCCTGCTTTTTCTTGGGAAGGAGATTACATAAGTACACTCCAAAGCACTGGCTGCTTCGAGAAGCTGTGTAAAATAATTTTACCCCAAGCTCAATAATGCTATGGCAACTAATATTAATCTAACTTTTAAAGTCTCTATTCCTCTTTCTGTGGTGGCAGCAGTAGGGGAAGATATTTTTGACAGCGGGGAAGCTGCCCTGCAGGCTTCACAATGCTGCTGCCACACATCCCCCCCAGACTCCTGCTGAGGAGTGCTCAGTATCCACACCTACAGCTGGCAGTGCTGGTCTGCCTGAGGAACCCAAAGGTATCCCTTCTTTAAGGGAATGGCTGCTTTGTGTTTTAACAGATGCTATGCTTCTGGTAGCGGAGAGATTAGAGGGACCATTCAACATTGAATCAGTCATGGATCCTATTGATGTCAAGATTTCTGAAGCCATCATGAACATGCAAGAGAACAGCATGCAGGTGTCAGCAAAGGTACTGTGCCAGTTGTGCCTTCTCTGTTGTTGAATGTCACAAGTGGGGGGAAAAACATCTCCACCAATTTTTCTGTCTAGACTTTAAGAAAGATTGTCCAGACCACCAGAAATTATTTTTGCTTCTTCAACAGTTCACCAGACTGGCTTTGAATTCCTTGTTAATCTAGTTAAACAAGCTTGAATTTTTCAAAAGGATGTTGAAGGGAGAAAGCTACCATTTATTAAACTTCAAAGTAATAGCTGTAAGAGATTTAAGGAAAATAGAGTGTTCTGAAAACCAGTGGTAACTCTGTAAGCATTATCCTGTAGAGTATACTTGGTAACTTCCACTCGTGTCTCATCTGTGATTCTCCATATTAACTTCCAAACACATTTTGATTTATCTAGGTCAGACTGAGCACAATGTGTTTGAGGTGAATACACAAAATGTTCCATTTGACCTCCTTTAATAGCCACTCTAGGGAAATACTACATTGGCCTGTCTCTGATTACCAGACCTCAGTTTGATAGAGTTTTGTCTGGATTCTGACACAAAGATAAACAGAGCTAATGATACTGACTGCCTCCTTTCCATTTTTAATGTGTATGTGTATACACAGGTCACCACCACCTCCAAACCCCATGCTAATAAGATCCTTCAAACTCAGTAGCAGGTGCTATTGAGCCAATAGTCAACAATTAATGGCTTTGCCTTAATATTCATCAGTGCACTGTGGCTGAAATTCTAAAGTCATCAGTTCACCAAAGCTATCTGCATTAGGAGCTTCTCTCTCCCATTTAATTCCCAGTAGTCAGTCAGGTGTTGGCCAGACTGCCATCTAAGTCAGTGATTTTCCATTGCTTGGAAGGAAGCTGCTGTAGCAGGGAAAAAAAAAAAAAAGTGGGGAAAAAAGCAGGAGCCTGAGGTTTACATTCTTCCTGTCAACCCAAAATTAGATGGTTTTTATGGCCCCAGTGCCGCAGGTTGCTAAGAGGTTCCTTCAATATGCCTTTTGCTTTCAACCTGCATGACGTTCCTTGGATTTTAAAAGCAGTCTGCATCCTGCAGGATGAGACTTTATTCTGGCACCAGTGATCAAGGTGTTTAACAGCCAAATCCTCTCAAATATTTTGGGAATTAAAGGTTAGCTTCAGCAAACTCAGCCCTTACCTCAAAAAAGAAACAAAAAATATTTTCACTTAAAACTCACCCCAGGCCCAGGTGTATTTTGTTTTCCTTTTCACTTGTTTGGTTTTCACAGTTTTTCCATTAGCTGGAAAGCTGCATCCCCTGCCAGAGTCCAATGAAATTTTGGCATAAACTCATCTCACTACTTGTTAGTACCAGAGCAGACTGTTTCTCCTGTCCCTCACAAATATTTTATTTGCTGTAAAGATTAATAGCAATGTCATTTGCAATGCAGAAGTTTTTCCTTTAAGAGAAATCTTAGACAATATTTTTTTTTTAATCTTGTAGAACAAAAATCATATCAACAAAATTTATTTCATTATATTTTCACAGATAACAGAGCTATCTATCCTTGAGAGAGACCTTTGTATATTCTCTGCAGACCATTATTCTCATGAAATGTGATTTCCTTGATCTCCTAGGTTATAGCCATCTTTTTTCATATAACATGGAAATGCTTTACTCTTTAAAAAAAGGCAAAGGCTTTGGGTATAGTGCTGGCCTCTTCTATGCCAGGTCAGACTTGCAGAGATGATATACAAGTGGACTTTGAATCCATCCTCTGTCATCTAATTTTTCCCCCTTATACATATTAACCACTTAGAGCTTCAGTGGAAATGACAGACACCTCACCAGATGTAGTGGGCTGCATGGAATGCAACTGCAGACCTAATGTGGGAGAAAAGCCACTCTCATCAATTAATCTGAGATGCCACTCAGAAAGCTTCAAAGCAGGGTGTTGAAATCATGATCTTTTCTATTTTCTCATTCTTCAGACAATTTTGTACCTTTTATTTGACTGTACTTTCACTGAAAAATGTGGTGACTAGGAATCATAACTATTTTTCCACAAGTCAGTCAGTGCCTTTTTACAGTGGAAAAAGGATAATGCACTAATAATGTTATGCCTTCAACACCCACATACACATAGATTGTTTTTCACCACTGACATGCAGCCTTTTCTATCTAAAAACCTAGTTGGTGTCTGGGAAAAGACTCTATGCTGTTTTCAGTAGAATTTTCAGCCATGTTATATAATGTTGTTTTTTCTTTTAAAAGGAGTGAAAAAAATGAAAACAAGAGGTTTCTTCCTCAAGGAGCTCTCACTTACTTCATCCTCTTTGTAGGCAGAAGACCCAGAGCTTTGGATTATCCAAAATTCAGCACTCCTGTTTCAAATAGTTATATAAAACTGCCCTATTCCAAAAGTCCAAGAAAAAGCCAATGACTTAACAATTAATCAGTGCAGCAAGTCAAGGCTTACAGCTTGAGTTCACTCCTTGTCTTTCATTTCCTTAGAAGACACGAACCCTCTGTCTTCCTCTTTTGATAGCTGCACGTCAATACTGAGACAGAGAATTATAGAGATACCACATGTACCTCTTCTATCTTTGTCCTGCTGACCAAGGACATTCAGACTCAGACACATTCTATTATCTCTCACTGCATAAAATGGAGCATCTCCGTTCCTAGGTCATTAACTTCTCTTGTTTGTGTGATGATTACAGTCGATTCTTCTAGCACGGTTCACATTAACCATGTGCTAGTGTTATGTTGAAATCCTCCAATTCATGCTGAGGCTGCAATCTTTCTTTGTTTTCTTGGTATTTCTCAGCAGTTTATATTCAGCACTGGCTGTCCAGGAAGTCTGACCACAAATCTCCGGGCTTCTTGGCTGCTCACCTTGCACAACTGTCATGTCCCTTAATGACAGCCACACAAGGTCCTTATTTTGCCTCAGGGAAAGTGCCATTCCTGACAGCTGTGACAACTGGAGATGCTTGTCAAAAAAGAGCAATGGTATAGAAAGTCAGACCCCGAGGCCCAAGGCCTTTCTGCTGGAAGGATCTATGTGCTCTGAATATGCCCCGTTTCCCTTCTCCAAGAGAAGACAAGGGCTGCTGATCATCAAAACCAGTTTCCATAGATTCATCATCTAACACCTGCAGCCATTCTTACAGAGTAGCTTCCACAAACCACATCACAGAGAGTGCAAAACAATCCACCTGGGCTGCCTGAGATGCATCCCAAGACATCAGTACCTTTTAAGAACAGGCCGTGCAACCTGGGTCTACCCAGACTAGAGTAATGTTCCCTGAAGGTTGCCTCTGGCAGAAGTCATGGTGCAGTAGATTTACCTTGGATTTCTGCTTATAACAGCTGAGACAGGATATCCTCTTTATTGAAATCTATTTGTTATTCTCCAGTGATGCCTTTTTGGTATTTGAACAATATAGTACCAAATTCAATGCTCAGCAATATGTTGATTATTTCTAAGGCAGAAATTTTACATTTTGTGCATTGTTTCCCAAGGTTCAGCTCATATCCAAGATATAAGTCATAGCATACATTTACCTTATTCTCATTCTCCCTGAGGTAATTCAAATAGTCATATTCAGAGTCATAACATATAAATACTCATTTCAATCTTGGCCAAAACAAGCGTGTTTTGAGAGCCTTCACAATTTTCCCACAAGGCTGTAAGTACCAACATCTTTGGTTCCTGCTTCAAGTCAAAAAGTAAATGCTACATCTGCTCCATTTTAAGAACATGATTGTTTACTAGTAGATATCTGCAGAGATTGCTCATTCACAAGTGGAGGAAAACTCAGAAAACAGCACAAAAGATGTTGTAACATCCATTTTTTTCTCAAAATGAAGAAATTTCCTAATCTGGTTGCTTTAGCATAATCATGTCTCCATTGCTGCTCAAAACACAACATATTGAACTATTTTCTGCACCAGTCTGGTCCGTTAGACTGCTGGAAGTCATTTGGTTGCCATGACCAGATTTTTCCACTTTCATATAGTCTATCCCATAACTGACTTCCCCCTAGTAAGTCTTAAATCTGCTTTTATCTGAGTTGATGGATGTGCCATTTTAACCTATAAATATATGTTCCTTCTCAGCAATTACTTCAGCTAAATGGATGAATGAGCTCCATGACACAGCAGACTACCTATGCATTATTTATAAGGAGGATATCTTCACAGAACTGCATCCAAGGTTCTTCTTAAAATAGTCCACAAGTTTCATACTAAGAAAACCTCTTCATTTATCTGTGTTCTTTCCAGAGCTCTGTGCAGGAAAAATATAATGGCATTTCAGGTAAAAAATCAATGCTATTCTATCTGAAGAGTCAATGGAGCAGAATCATATAGAGACACTCAACTGGAAACACTGAGCACTAGCACATGGCTAAATAACAGTATGACCCAAGGCTTCACAGAGAAAAAAATACATCTTCCACAAAAATTCAAAACTTCAGATTCTCCTGGGAAAAATGCTCTTTTTTCTACAGTATCTACATCCTAGTCCTGAAGTAGATACTTCCATTTAGTCAGCTCAAGAGATTTAATTCTTCACTGGCTCTGTTGGCTTGTTCTCATGGCTTGGTTCATATCCCTGACCATAGAAACTTGGTCCATTTGAGCTTTAACACCAGTTCAGTGGGGAATGGTTTTGTGTTATAAAATCTTAACAGGCATCTCAGATATCCCAGAACATCCCAAATGACTGTAGATGCTGATGAGAGAGAAACAGAAGGAAGCTTTTGATCTCCCCTATCTTAGAAGTATAGCTTAAATGTAGACACATACACAGTGACAACTAAATTTAGCTTTCTTAATTTCAAATGGAATCTATTCTCTAAATTCAGATTAAATGGACTGCACCAATTACATATAAAATACACTTTTTTAGAGAGTGGATTTATGCTACCCATATGCTACAGCATATGTAATGAAACACCTGAATATTTTTCCAGAAATTGTTCAATACCTCTGAGTAGCATTGTAAAGAAAGTATTTCATGTGCTTCTTCTTGGGAAGCATTTGTTAATATCAGTTATCATCTTTACATTTTGTGTTCTGTCACTTAATACCAGAATGCAAATTTAAAAGTGTCTCTTTTGCACTCAAAATTCAGTTACTGAATATTGTATCCTTACTGCATTTCGGTTAGGTCATTTAAAAAGCAAGTTATTTCTTTTTCTGTGATGTAAATATTACTGTCTAGTTTCCATCTCTGTTATTGTCTGACTATATGTAAATTTGTTTGTATAAAACCACTTGCTGCAACTATGTGTATGAAGATAAATGCCACAAAGTCTCTGTTGGGTTTTTTTCAGTACATCATAAGAAAGATGACATATAAATTATGTAGACTTGCAGTTGCACCACATGGTCTTACAAGCAGCTTAACAATCACACACTGGGACTTTTAAGGAGACATTCCCTCACTTTCCTTTCTCCTGAGAATCTAGTTGTATGTTTTGGATAATTGTTGCTTGCTTCGTAGGCAAATACCCAGTTGCTTAGTTGAATAAATGGGATTTTACAGATATCCAAATAAACAATTATGTTTTCGGTGCATTACTTATTATATGTCAGAAGAAACTTAAGTAAACTTTTATAAGTATAATTCATGCTCTTAACATATAGATTTCACCCTTTAAATTGTCCTGCACAATCATGTACAAATCTTGAATATTAAACTTAGTTGAATTTTCTTCACAGAGGAAAAATAAGATTCTTTCCTGATGAAAGGTTTAGAGCTTTACAATCTAAAATAATTTTTCTTGGTTGATTAAATTAATTTATTGTCCAATAGTCCTCAGGACTAGGGAGGCTTGAAACTCTTAAAACAGATATTCTCAAACCAGACCAAACAGTATTCCACTCATAAATTAAAAATCCCAATGGCCATACAACAGCTGATTTGCTGGACTTTGAGCCAAAGCAGACCTGATGATTTGACATATATTTAGTATTAATCAGCTTCTTTCAGCAAATTTCGAATCATTTGAGGCCTCTAAATTAACATCAGGAAACCTAACTGAGAGCCAATTTAATGTACCCTGAAAGAAACAGGAGTTGCACCACGGACTTGGGTCACTCTTCCATGGGGTGCTGTTCCTCAGGCACAGCTTGCTCCAGTGTAGGTCCCTTCACAGGGTCACAAGTCCTGCCAGGAAACCTGCTCCAGAGTGGGCTCCTCTCTCCATGGGTCTGCAGGTCCCTGCCAGGACCCTTTTCCAGCACAGGCCTCCCATGGGGTCACAGCCTCCTCTCAGGCACCCACCTGCTCTGGTGTGGGTGTCCTCCATGGGGTGAGAGTGGATCTCTCTATCCCCATGGATCTCCATGGGCTGAGGGTGGATCTCTCTATCCCCATGGACCTCCATGGGCTGCAGGGGCACAGCTGCCCCACCATGGGCTGCACCACAGGCTACAGGGGAATCTCAGCTCTGGCACCTGCAGCACCTCCTGCCCCTCCTGCACCAAGGTCTGCACTGACCTTGGTGTCTGCAGGGCTGTTCCTCTCACATGTTCTCACCTCACTCTTCTCTGGCCACAATTATATCTGCACAATGCCTTTTTTTTCCTCCTTAACAATGTTATCAAAGAGGCATTACTGTCATTTCTGATTGGCCTAGCCTTGGCCAGCAGAGTTTGTCCTGGAGCTGTCAGACACTGGCTCTTCTGGACATGGGGGAAGCTTCTGGCAACTTCTCACAGGAACCACCCCTGGAGCACCCCTGCTACCAAAACCTGGCCACAGAAACCAACAGAGACACACAAAAAGGAGTAATTTGGCCCAAACCAAAACAGAGCATTTTCACCCCCACAAAGCTCATTCACACAGTCTGTGTATGGCATTAGGGTTTTGTATAATATCTTATGAGAAATTCTGAAATTTAATTCTTTTTCTTTTGAATGGAGGCAAAATGTTGAAACAGTCAAATTACAATGGTCATAAAAACAGAAAGGTGATTCTAAAACTGAAAAAGTTGGTATGAAGGCAAACAGTAGGATTCTACTTCATGAGAGCACTTGAAAATTTTAACTCCGTGGATTTTCTGCCTCTTTTTGGATGTGCAGCTTGTGCAAAAATGCCTCTGGGAAATATGCTTGATATCCAGTAGTCAGAAGTGTCCTCTGTGTCCTTTAGTACCTACCAGATACACAACACTGAAACTTTTTTCCAAATGGAAGTATATGAAAAATTTCATAACTGTGAACATTATTTTCTATACCCAGAAAACAAATACACTAGCAGAAAATAATTATCCCTGTTGCCCACTCAGTCTGCCTCACCCTTCTTCCAGGGAGAGATTGGTAGGGAATAAGAAAGTTATCCAGTTATGAGACTATTTCATCATTGACCTTTTCTCTAAGACTACAAATAAGATTGCAAGGTAGAAAGAGCTGTAGGTAGGCGTTATGGATGACCTGTGATTCTGGGTAAATACCACATTTTAACAAAACTGAAAACAGTTATCAACTATGTCCTGCCACAAAGGACATCCTTTTGTGTATTTTTCTTCCTGGAAAGACAGCAATTAAGATGCTTTCAGATATTCATTTCTCATAATAATCACCTTCTTAAATTAAGGAGGTTTTAAGATCCCTATATGTTTCTATACCTTCACCAAGTAATTAATAATGTTAAATTATTAACCTGAGTTTTAATGCAGACCAAGCACTCAATTCACCAGTATAAAAATGTCAATCAAATCTTGTTTCAAGTGTAAAAAAGAAAGAATAAAGAGACTACAAAATACCAGCTTTCCTTTTTCTTATGATTCCCATATAACTAACATATAACCAAGAATGTATTTTTTCAGGTTTTCCAAGGATGTGGCCAACCTAAACCAGCACCTGCGCTGAGATCTTCCCGTTCTGTCCCTGAAAACTTCAATACCCGGTTTAGACCATACAACCCAGAGGAGAGACCCACAACTGCTGCTGGCACAAGTTTGGATAGGCTGGTAAGGCAAAATATATTCCATTTTCAGATTAGTACAAAAGACTTAGCTATATACTAGAAGGTGATCATCTCCTGATTTAATAATTTTATAATCACTCTTTATAGTTTCTTTGCCAGCTGTTCCAGCATTCAGTAAAGCTTTTTTTCTCCACTGAAAATGGTATAGAATTTCTTTGTAAGAGAGCAGTATGGCTCAGTGTTTATGTATTAGACTTGTTAGAAGAGAATAAATTCTTTCCTAGAGGCCAGAAACCACATAAGCCTTTGCAGGTACTTTGCGGTATAAATTATGTATCAAAAGTGGTCTACTACAATTTTTTTTTTTATTTTATTTAAAAAATTATGTATTAAGGCCATTTTTATCACCTAGTTCTTTAACTCACACCCTTGCAAAGGCACCTCGATTTGTTTCACTTCTTTACTTAATTGCAAAATTACCACTACTTTATTTCCATCCCTCTCAACAATTGACTTTAATCAGCTAAAACTTCAGTGATCATTAATCTTTCTTTACTTATTCAATCATTTTGGAATAAAAATTACTTTAACATAAGATTATTTCTTTACTACCAATCATCGGATTCACATTTCAGACTTCAATGTTCCTGCTATTTATTCATCTATAGATTTACAGAGGGATAATTACTACAGCTGTTAGTACCATCCCAGCAATCATCTGTAGGCAAAACCAATGAGCAAAACTGAAGCACTTCTGATTTATAAAAGGCTGTATGACATGCCCTCAGCTAATTGCTGCACACTTGCAGGGCACTGGTCTGTCTTGCCAAAGAGAGTACCCAAATATACCAATGCAGATGAGGACACGGCTATCTTCTTGAGACAATCATTCATCAAATTAATGGGATGTCATAGTAGTTTTTCAAAGGGCAAAGTCTTTCCAATCACTTCTGTCTATGTTGTACTCTATGTACTCTATTCTGTGAATTATCATGGCAACTCAATAGGAAAATAACATGGCATTTCTAGTCAAGACATGGGATTACCCTGAAGCAAAAAGCAACATTTGTTATTTCTCCACACTTCTGGGAATATTGTAACCTGGTTATCCCAAAAGGAGAAGCAGAGAAGATGCTTACCTCCATTGTAGACCCTACCACAGCAGGATCATAGTGCAGTGCAACATCTCAGGCTAAAAATCTGACTAGCAATACTCAATCTATATTTGATGGGATCTTAATTTTACCCTTTCACTTTAGACTCAAAAAACCAGTTCTTCTGCATTGCTTGGAGCAGAGGCCTGGATCTTAGGGTAGAATTGGCCAAGGTGAAGTGAAAGGTCACCAAAGCCTTTAGGTTTCAATCATGCTTTGTCAAATCTGAACGTTTCAGCAAACAGCTGAAATGGGAGGAAGAGCATAAAAAGGAAGGGGTTGGAAGCATGGCTCAGCTTGGATTAGTCTTATGATGTAAGAACAGTTCAAGCATTTTTGTAAGAAAAAAGGAAGGTTTAAGATGCATTACATATTGGCATAAGAAGAATACTTCTGAACGCATTGATATCCTTTTTAAAATACTAACTTGCAAAATACTGAACAGCACACTGAATAAAGGAGAGATGTGTTCTATGCTGCCAGCCTTTAAAGGCTGAAACTAATGGAAGTTGCCGATGCAGATAATTCTTTATGACTTCTAGACTTTGAAAGGGGAACTTATCTCCACATGATTTGACTAGTCTTGTTCATGCATTATTTCAGGAAAACAACAAGGAATTTAGTGTTGCTGCTGTTAATTTAAAAAAATGTTGAAATCAAATTCCTATTTCCTCTTCTTACTGATGGTATCTAAAATAATTACTATTTATGGTCTGTTAATGATGAGTGTTGGTATCGAATCCATCTTCAAATGGCAGTGATGAATGTGTTGTTTCCTTCTGGGCTGGGACCAACCATCCCTCAGTTCAGAGATGGCTGCTGATCTCAGTGGAGCTAGGAAAGGTAGTTTATGTGGATTAGAGCAGACGGCCTTATTTCAGAGCTGTAATCCCTTAGCAGCTCTTGGGAAAGGTCACTGCCTGCATCTCACACCATCTTGGGTAATTTTATCCAGAAGGATATAAATGCTACACTCCTGCCTCACAGAAACACCATTTAACCTGTGTTAGCATGTGCTGAATCATTCCCTGAATGACGTATCTCTCTTCATTAACTGCAGCCAGAGCTTGGAGAACCAACTTCATTTGGATACTCCTAACCCTTGTATTGTTAACAGGGTGTAAGGAGGACCCCATGCACAGCAGTTTTCTTGTCTACACACTGATCATTTACTGTTGCTTACTTCATATAGATACAATGCAATATTAGTATTTTGTTGATATTTTCAAACACTTAAAGACCATTTTGATTATTATAGATGTAAGAAACAAGTCTTTTCTTGGGATTCAGAAGACTGTTCAGTGTTATATTAATGCTTTTAGAAGTCTATTCTGGAGTTTATGTTCATGAAATGCTGTCAGACCACTTAACTTTAAACTGTCACCACAAAGTCCAAACATATCGTTACAAAAACCTCAAAAGAAGTGACAAACCATTCTGCTTTAATCTGTCTTTGACAGCAGGAGAAACCAAGTTTAGAAAATATTTCCTCTGCATCTCAGTGTTATACAAACATGTAGCATATCTGAACCAAATTCTGTTTTAGTCCTGCTCATATCCCCACTTATAAGCTTAATTCAGTTGGGCATATTTTATCAGGTATGTTGCACAAAGCAGCCCTCATAAGAAGCCTACGTGGAAATCACCAGGTACTGAACCCATCTGAGAAAATGCTCCTTCATCCTTGCCTGAGCTCATGTGATTAATCCAGCTATTCAATTTCCAAAGGAGGGAAAGTGATTTCTCTATGTTATTGTCATAGCTGTAACAACTAAGACTTAACAAAGAAGAAATAGATCAAAATTAATTATAAGAAATGTGGAAAATTTTAAATATGCCCCAAAAGCTGTGATATATGTGGTTTTAAAGCATCTGACTTATTTAGGAAGCTATGTAGAGCTTGAGAGACTTGTCTAAGCATGGATGAAAAGCACCATTTGAGACATCCTAGGGTATCTAAAATATAGGACAAGCAGAGGACTCAAGGAGACCAGTACACTTGTGGAGCAGCAGAGAGGAGCTGGCTTGAATACACTACAGAAGCTCAGGCAATTCAAGATACTTCTGCTCAGACAATTCAATGACATCTTCACAGCACTGAGCTTAAAAGTCAGGCTCTTTCTGAAGTCAATGGAGAGAGACACACATCTTTGGAGAGTGATTCACCCCATCTGTCACAGACATCTCTCAAAGACTGGGAAATAAAAGACTCAGTTGGAAAATCTGCATGTAGATAGACCAGAATGAAATGCCTTGGAGTATTTAAGTCATCTAATTGAGCTGGAAGATAGAAAAGTAATTTGAGATGCTTATGCTCCCCTGGACTGGCATCTGAAGTCTGGATAGAACGCCCTATAGGATGTTCACTATAAGGCATCCAAGTGGGAGAACAGAACTGAGCCCCAGCTGTTCTCTGCAGGTTGCACCATGTGAAATTCAGCTACATAAATATAGTCACCTAATGCTCTTTGAGATGCCTGTGCTCAAGGTAAAAGCGAGGTTACAGGAGACCTGGTTGGAAGTTAAATGGAATCTCTCAGAGGTGCTAAATCGACTTGCTCTGCCGACATTTCGATAACTGTATTCCACCTTATACTGACTGTAACAGTTGCAAACATGAAGACTTTTCTGATTCAGTATAGAAATCCATAGTGCAGATACCTAGAACCAGCTACCTTGATTTGAGTCCAGATGACTGTCATTTTTACTCTTAGCAGAAAGAAATAAAGGCCTTTGTTCAGTTATCTAAGCATGGGTTTAGGCAACTGATTTGAGATCGCATATTTCTAAAGCAAAATTTATCTCCTCCTAAAGTATACATTTGAACAGCTCAGAGAAATCTTTCCATATCCCTTTACTACAAAATGCCAACAAGTGACAATCTTAGTCCAGGCATCTAGCCAGTACACCTGAAGATCGGTAAATTTTTAAAATTGTCAAAAATGAAATAATTTTAACTACTGAACACACTTGCTTCTGTAGAACATGATCTAAAGTTTCTCATTTAAAATCCACTGCTTATAAAGACTCGTTATCTTCTCTGTGGTTTCCTGTTTGGTATAACCTGTGGTTTATTTTGTTTTGTTTTGTTTTGTTTTTCTGTTCCCTGAATCTGTTTCCCTCTTGCTTCCCAGAGGACTATCTGGAGGACAATGCAACATGGTGTAAGCTTTGGTATTCTTATTCTTCACTTCATTCCCATTTGTCTTTGTACAATGATGGATAAAACACTTGTTTAAGTTTCATCTTCACCATCTTTACTTTGTGTGTGTGTGTCATGTAGGCTAAAATACTAGCAGTTCTTTCTGTAATTTTGCATTCTAATTTCATTTTGCCAAGTCCCCAGACCTGCTGCTGCTGCCTTCCAGTATTTTTCTCTCACCTCAAGGATGATGCCTCATTCCCAGAAAGGAGCTATGTATTCCTCCAGTGAACTAAAAACTGGTATAAGCATCCCCATAGCCTCAAACCCCACAAGGGCATGTGGAGCAATGCAGACACTGCAGTAGCATTCAGCTCTGAGTCCTGTGCCTGGAACAATGGAACTGAGCTCTCAGGCCTTCCTGGGCTCTCTCCCTAAAAATGCCCCTGTCTTGCTGGCCAATCTCCTTATGCTTTACAGCTTCATAAGTTTTTGTGGCTGTTAGAGGTCCCTGGTTCCAGACAGAAATGCCTTCCTCAGCAAAGCTCATTCAGCACAGCCCAAGGGGAAGGCATAGATTTGCATTTAGTATGGACTTAATAGTCCAGCTTCTTAGCAGGACTAATTAGTCTACAGAGAGCACCCTGCTGATACAGCCATGCTGCTTCCTGTGTTTGAGCTGCCCCAAGTACCTCTGTATCCACCACATCAGTGTACAGCAGTGCTGTCTTAATTCAGCTGGAATTTCTCCCGAGAACTTACTGCAGCCTGACCTGGCTGGACGTGTATAAAATAATTCCGCATTTTCTTTCAGGAGGACATGGAAGTTTTCTTGATTTTTCACCAGGGAACTGATGCACTATTAAACATATAATACATAATGCACATGCATACTATGGAGACAGGTAACTGAGAAATTGGCCATGGCATTCATGGGTGATTTGCATTCACATACAGTACAGTGGCTGCATAGATTAGTGGATGAGTATGTACCCCATCTGAGAAAGAACACCTTTTATGCCCTTTACCCTGGGGAGGGGAATATACTGTGTGGGAATACACTTTGTGGGAAAATGTTCTTTTAGAGTCCCGTCTGATTTCCTTAAAGTAAAAGCAGATAAAGCCAGAATTTCCATGAGGAAAATACCCTGAACTACCCTTTATAGGAATAAATTCTGATGTACTTTAAGTCTCTTTTTAACCGTTTTATTCCACTATGCTATGGTTTTTGTTACAGTGAAAAAATGTGATGGTAACCTAACAAACCAGTTGTGAGCAACTTTTACCTGCTTCTTCAAAACTACACAAAATAGAAAATATTACTTTAAAATATATAATCTGCTTTGCATTTTAACTATAAAAGACTAAAAGCAACAGGACTGTATTCAGACATTGATCTGAATTGGCCAGGGAATCCTCCAGGGCATTCCTAAAAGTGAAGTTTTCATTTCAGTTTTGTTAGACTCCGTTTGGTCCACAATCTTGAACTGTTAAATATATGACATGATAGCACAATTTTCCTGGGATAGGATGTTTAGCCTAAGATTTTTTTTCCTCAAGAGACCCTAGAATAAAATACAGAAGGTATAAGTCTTAGAGGATTTAAAGTTCTGAGAATAATTTTCCAAGTATCATCTGCATACTGAGGCCATGGGTTAAAATACAAACAGTGAGCCCGTAAAATACATCATAGCTCTGGAGTTTTGGGTCACACTCTTAAGGCTGAAGATGACAGGCTTGCACAAGTATTTTAGAAGCCTAATGGCTTCCCACAGGCTGCTACCCCAAAATCCTTAGATGCTGTGCTGTTGGATTTGATAACCCTGTATGATGTTAATCAGCAGATGATTCCTGACTTGTACAGCTCCTCCAGTTTTATATTTTGCATGTTTAGACAGGGTCCTGTTTCTTATTAGCTGTTTGGATGCAATATGCAAAATTAATAAATATGTTTTATCACATTCATTGTGGTCATTTGGGGTTAGATTTAGGCTTTGATTGGTTCTCCAAAATAAGTGTTTGCTTAGTATCGTTTTGTTTAGTGTCAGTTTCTGTCTTGCATCAATATCTAAGTTCAAGTTTGTGTGATCATTTTTTCCCTCATGGTTAATACCAGTTCCAGCTGGCAAAGGTGGATGAATGATGGTGGCTGTCAGAACCCTCCTGGGAGACCTGACAGAGTCCTGTTTTTAAAAATGGTGATATTATTCCATCCCCCAGGTGAATGGTTGTGCATGCTGCTGTATCCGACGCATTGCATTCCGAACGTGCGTGAGGTGGTTGCTAAGACAGAGCTTTGTTACAGTGGTCGCCTCTGTCTTCAGGTGGAATGGGTCTGCCTGCTGCTCAGACCCTGACTAGCATGGGCAAGGAAAGGCCATCTCCCAACAGTGACAGGAACCACTTATGTCTATGTTAATTAGTTGCCAAAGAAAATGCAGAAATCTTGACTGCCATGCAGTTTCTGCCTTGCCTGAAGAGTGGTGTCTCATGGAACATGGTGCCTTCTTGATCATCTTCTAAAATTTAGTACCAGTTGAATTTCCTTTGCCTAATGGATGTGAAGACTCATTAACAATGATCATCTCATTTCCAGGAAAGTCTTAGACGTGTGAATGGTACTATGGATCACCGTTAGAGAGGTGAGGAATATAAAACCTGTGGATAGAATCCACTCCTAATCACCAGACTTTCAGCAAACAGTAAAGTGAAGATATGTCACAATCACGGGTCTTCCATTGCTATACATTGAAAAACTATGTGATTGCTGAACTTGGCTGTTAGGGTAAAGAAAAGTAAGATATCTAGGCTAAAGTTTGCACATCTGTGCCCTATCAAACGAGATAAACATGAAGTGGGATTTATTTGTCCTAGCTTTTCATGTTGCTAGTGTTACAATCGAAGTCTGAGTTATCACTTCATTCCTTTACTAACAGATGGAGATAGCACCTCCAGAGCCTGCTTAAAATACTCATTTAGAGAAGACAAGAATCTGAATTACCCCCTTCTCCCCACTGAGGATAAATAGAATCTGGGTGATTAATCCAGATTTGGATTTCCAGAAATCCAATTATCACTGCATAAAATGTAACCATAATTCTTCATGTTGGAGCCAGGCTCTATGAATCAGATGTGCACAAAGGAGATTTTGGTCTATGAGATATATTGATACATAGTTCTTATACTGCTAATCATACTCATTGCCATGGTATCATCAGGTACCTAGAAGGATAGCTAGACTCAAATGAAAATTGTTAATTTGAAGGCAGCACATTCCTATACTGCACAACTTCTATTCAATGGAAATTTCACCTTGTAAATCTGGATTAAAATCTACTTCCTTCCATTTGATGTTTTAGCTTTTACTCAATAAAGACTAGGGTTTTTTTCCAATATACTGAAAGTTTATATTACCAGCCTCTGGAAGATTAATCTGAGCAGGAAATACATTTGCACTACTCTTTCAGCTGGAAGATAGATCACATTTCATTTCACGTGTCTGTGCATGAATCTGTGCAGAAGGAAAAGTCAATTCTTAATGTTCTTGTTCATGATAAAGAAATATAGTAACTATATATGCATCTTCTGCATTTAGTGTTTTGATATCATATTAGGAAAAAAAATATGGTTTAAAAATTAGTGGCAGGGCTTGTGTCTCCACTTGCAGTGCTCAAATCATGCTCATTTAGATGCTTCCAAGTAATATGACAGTAACAGCAACGACTGCCTGCCTCCCTGGAAGGTGCTACACTGCAATGAATTCTTGCATTGTTAAGATGAGTGCAGCCAACCAGTTCTAAGTTTTTATTCAAAATATTTGTGATATATCATCTGTTCATCTACCACTAGAGAATTAGAGGGTCCTTTTTTGTGCAAATGACTACAGAACATAAAATATCTTTCCACAACAAAGTCAGTTGTGTACAAGTGTAGATGCCGAGAGAGAAATTAAAACTTTGGTAATTTCTAAATCAGTTGCAAATAGTGAATCTCACTCTCCAAAGAAAAATATGTTTTATGCTTTACTGGCAATTAGTTTACTCCAGCCTTTGCAGATTATTTCATTTTGTTAGACTGCAGCACATGGATATATTGTGAACTCATAACAGGAGTGTGCAGTGCTGGACTCCACTTAGAACAAATAGTAGGTTACAAGAGACTGAAACTGATTTCCCAAACTAGACATCTCATATGTTTTTCTTTGATTTTAATAGACAGAAAATGGCACTTTATGGACTTTTATGTGTATTACTTTGGCTAAAGAGAAGTAAAATACAAGGAATAAGAAGATTTCATTACAAATGGTGACCCTTTTGTGACCCTTCTTTAGTCAAAACTGAATATTTTACAATTAGGAAGGATTTCCTGGGTTTTTTTTTCTGTACTTATCATTCTTCAATATTTACCATCTCTTAATCATATCAATGTATCAATCTAGGTTGTTGGGATAGCAATACAGAATGCTTCTATAATGCAGAGCTGCACATAAACAGTAGATCTTGAGTTGATACTTACAGATGTTTGATGGGAAAGCCAAGATGATTAATAATACTGGGGAAGGGAAAAGCATGGATTCATCACATCAAATTGTATCCATTATTAACAGAGGACAAGCCTAAAACTGTGCATCTCTGAGCAAACCCAACAGCATTTTCTGGATTCTAGGTCTGGGTGTAGACCCTAGAAACCTCACAGGTCCACATTAGGGCAAAATGAGTAGCTAGCACATTGCCAATTCAGATACTTAGTCAACATGGAAAATGGGAGCATATCTGCAAGACACTTCCACAGATCCCCTTCTGGACTCTGCCAAGTACTGAGCTACGTGGTAACAGAGAACTCCACCCACAGGATTAGGATTGAGTAGTATGAACTCCTTGCACAGACGGTTAAGAAAACGGGCATTTTCAGAGGGTAATTCCCAGTCTAATGTAGATATCTGCCAGAGATTGCATTAATAGTTCTGTGGAAGTGCCAATGTTCCTCCGTCAGCTATGAAGATCTTTAGGCTTGACAAAATATTTAGGTTACGGAGGGCTCGAGCTGAGTCAATCTAACTCCTTCTGAGCAGTTAACACCTGACTTCTCCCCAAACAGGCCTACCAAAGTGAAAGTGACTAAGACTATTAGAATTAAGGACTTAGATGTAGTCAACTGGGGACCCAGTAGAAGCTCACAATTTCACCCTGTTCCAGTGGCTTTGTGATCTGGTGGCAGCAATCATAAATTACCGTCGTGTACATGTCTTTTTGGTTTTCTTGAGTCTTGCTGCTTCTGTACTGAATGTATGTCATGTAAATGTTACTTCTGGTACAAAAGAAATGGAATTGATTCTGTCTGATTCAGTGTCCCTAATACAGGTGCTCTGTCGAGCTGGATTTTTTAATCTTCCATGGTAGCAGTGGAGAGCTAGTCACGGGGGTCAGTAACGTGCAGAAACCATAGGCTGAAACACAAGTGACATGATAAGTGACATGCCCTGAACTATCTAGGCATCTGCAAAGAGCTAAGAGATGTGATAAAGGCCTTACAGAAGTTCTTCATCTTCTGGATGCTCTAGAGGACTCCAACATGGCATTAAATTCATTTGTATCTATATTAAATGAGGGAGCTGCGAGCTACTCAAAATATCTTAAATTAGACCAAAATGAGAGAGCTGGCAACTTGAATAACTGTCTAGATGCCACTGACTAAGAGGTCACAGCCTTTCCAGAGAGAGACTTCACATGAGGGTCTCAGGTATAGTGTGGGACCTACTTAGCATCTGGGAGAGAGGGAAGGCTTCCAAAACCAGGAATATCTGTCTGCAGGCAGCTAAGCCTCACTCCAGGTCTCCACCATCTGTAGTGGATTTTTAGACGCCCAGCTGACATGTCAACACCCACATTGATAGATTTAAATTCAGGCAAAACTAATGCACTGCCAGATCCTGATGGACAGCTGACATTACTGTTCATTTGTATGGGAGCAAACCATGCTGCTGATACTCAACCAGCTCTTAACAGTCCCTCATATAATTGCCTTTGCTTTAAAGTGCTGAGACTTTTCCTTTCCTGTTATATATTTGGCAGCATGAATACTATGTAGGAACCCAAATGAAAACAGATCAGAATGAAAGTTGTTTTCCTCTTGAAACATTCAAGGCCATAAAAATATCCAGTACATAATAATAACTGTGTTACCTAAGTAACTGCTAGAGAAAATAAAGTAAAAAGCTAATTGTTTAAAGTGCATTGTGTTTTTAATACAACATACCTATGGTGCTCCTCTATTAAAGTGTGATATATATGGAGAAATAACAGGAATTTGAGTAATGTATTTCTTCTGCTGAAAAAAACATCAGTCATTTAGAGAAAAAAAATCACTGCATAATAAATGAACCTGTGAGAAACTTGCTTTTCTGTGATCTCACTATGAATGCTAATGGGCTTAAAAAATCAGAGAACATTTATAATATTAGAAATAATTTTTACATTAAAAAAGCAGAGAACATTTATAATATTAGAAATAATTTGTACATTAAAATCTTTTCAACTCTTTTCAATTCCTTCATTCAGACAAAATCCAGTTGACCAAATGGGGTATCTAACCCCAGAGCCAGACAGATAATGTATCCTTTGGTGTCACCTGAGAGAAATAGGCACCTTCAGGGCACAGTTAATCTGAGCTACTTTTAAAATCTTTGTTGGATTAAGTAGTACTTGTACTCTTCAGTTCCTGCTTCTCACCATTTTCTGCAGAACAAGAGTTTGTAGCTCAGACAGGAACACTGACATCATGTGAGATGAATTTCATTCACAGGTTGCTCTTTCTGGAGCTCATGGTCTGGATAGACTAGGAAATTACTATCATACACCTTGATGGTGTTTCTGTTTGATTTGGTTTGGCAACAAGGGGTCACGCTGCGCTCGGCATTGAACACATATTAAAACTCAGTTCCTGTCTTGAACACCTTAATGAGCTCTATCTTTCAGACCTTTCCTTCTGAAGTTGAAGATGCAGGATTCCCAGTCATTGCTCATTGCCTCTGTATGTTTTTCTAGCCATTCATTTGCACTATGGGAATGGAGTGATCCAGAAAAACAAATCAGCTGTTCCTGTGAAGCGTGGTATTCCTAATACCAAGTTAACAAAATCTGAATTGTAACCTGTTTGCCTCACAAGAGAAAGAGGAGAAAGTTTACACAGTCTTCCCCTTGTCACTTATGCTCAGGAATTCAGATTACACTTCCAAGTTCAGAGCAGTAGAGATGGAATACTGTCCAGGGTGCAAGACTCCCAGACACTGGGAATATCCTCCTCTTTGTCAGGTACAGAGCACTTTCACAGGTTGTGGTGGGACTGGAAAATCATGGCTGTTTTTAACTGCAACCCATGTCTCCAAGATTATAAAGCTTACAAAGCTGGGAAAGAAAAGAGAACAGCACCTGTCTCAATCCCATCCAGATTCTTATTCTCAGTCCAACTTTAGTTCTCCTAGGTAAAAACCTTCATTGTTAAATGGAAAATAGATAACTCAGCTCTTTTCTGTCTGCAGAGAGAGGCCTAGATTCATCATACTTTTATCAAGTCACCCCTTGCTTGATAAAAATCAATGTGGCAAAACCGGATCCCTTAAAAATCTCTTTTATCATGAAATCAGCCAGATATAGACATATAGGGGAAAGATGGATTGGAGAAAAAGTACTGCCTGTAAAACATGCAGCTCACTTGGGAATGTGACTAGCTGAAAATTGACTTGGTAATGTTCTGGGACAAAACCCCTGGAATTCTCAAGCTAGTTGTGGAAGTACTTTTAAGAAATCCTATTTTCCACAGGTTGTAATGTTGATTTATTTCTGTGCTAAAATGTGAAATAATATGGCTGGCAAACATGCTTTCAGAAATCTAGAAAATAGTTAGTGATATATAGGGACATATTCTTCAATGTCATTTGTTCCTTAATGTGTCCCCATGGCAAAGGCACCATAATCAGTTCAAGGCACTCATTCCCATGCTCTAACACTCTCTCTGCTCTCAGCCATTGGCTTCATCAGAGAGAAAACAGAGATTAAAAGGGCATCATTGTAAAAGGAAGATCTGAGCAAGATATTTATGTCTTTTAACCACCCAAAATTTAACTCTGGCCTCCTAGACCTGGGTGACCAAAGCCAGACTCTCACTACAGGATATGGGCCATACTCTACAGGTACTCAGTGGATGCTAAGGACACAAGCCAGTTGCTGAACTTTGCATCCAGAAAAGAGCCCACACACACTCTGGAAGCTTTCCAACAAATGCAAGTGAACTTATCAGGCTTTCAGGAAGGGCTCTGATGCTGCATGGTGATCACACAGCTGAGTTTACATGCACACCTCAATATTTTTACCCCATTTGAAGCACTGAAGTGTCTGATGCTTAGAACCTCCAAATTTTTTTTTTGCACTTATCGAGGTAACCATTCACTAAAGGAACTGGGAATATTTTGTCCTTTTCCACTATTAGTAGTGACACATTACAGGACTAACATTAAGGTTCTCTTTAGGATTTATTGCACTTCTGAATGCGTTGTTATCTGATTTTGAGACCTTACTCCTCTAGCTGTTGGTTTGCTGCAATGTTTTCTAACAAAGGAAGTAATACTTACACTATAATCCAGACCAATGACTAATTTCCAGCAAGGAGTCCAAGGCTCAGACTTCATTTGCACAATTCACCATTTAATTTTCATAGATTAAATTGCATAGTTGGAGGAAAAGAGCAATGATAAGAACATACCTGTTAATTCTTGCTGCAGTGATGGAAGTTGCCATAGTAACTTATCAGGATAAGTTAATCAAGCTTTTCCTGTTATCAGAAACCAGATGGAGCAAAGACTCCAAACTATGGATCTTTAGGCAGCTATTAAAAGTCAGATTTATGTTCAGCTAGAGGTAAATAGGGCAAGGGTGCAAGGGTCTGTCAGATAGAAATTGTAGTCATAATATGTTGCTATAATGGAATTACAGAGGAAAATGGAGTTATGAGGCACACAAGAAGTGTTTTAAATTTCTATTCATAATATTCAAATATTATTCTGGTTCAGAAAGTAGGTTTATTTAAATAAGATTCTGATATTCCATATGGTTTGCTCCATCCCTTATGTGACTACTTCATTTAGTCACAGCTATTTGTCTTTTCCACTCAGTCTTCCATGGGGGAGCCCAGCAAAAGAAAATCAAATTGTCCTAGTCGTCTTTCATATGCCATCATTTATAACCTGAAGGAACCTATCAGTTTTTCTTTTACAGTACCTGTCTATGCCTGGGGGGTCATTTGTGAAGGAGAAAAGCAATATCATTTTCGTGGGCCAGTGTGGGGAGCAAAACTTGTTTCATGGACTATGACAACAGAGAAAGGTGATGCATTTTGCACCAAGGGTGCACTGGAGAGAGGAGGGGGACACCAGGGAGAAGCCTGTTTCTCCATGTGTGAACGTGCAGGCCAGGAATTTCAGTTCTGGGAATTGGCTGTATGCTCAGGTACAGGTTCAGGGAACACTAAACTCTTGAGACCTTTGCTTGAAAACACAAAGTGTGTTCTTCTCTCCTATTCCCAGCAGCCAAAGAGGGCAAACAGTAAAGTTTTTACTTTTTCCCTGTACATAGAATTTTTAATTTGCCTGTAGGCTTCACGTATGAAAGGCCATGACAGTATGGGCAGCACAAGATGGTGTCTAGTGCCCTGCACCTGCTGGTCTATACCATAAGGGATGGCAGCACAGGCACTGCAGCCTGGTGAACATAGCCCACAATTTTAAATGTGGAGCATGCTATGCTGGCTGCTAGCAGGGCAGCAAGCTGTTATTCTGCACTGCAAATTCAGGGGATGAAGGCCAAAATCATGAGCCTTGTGTAAGCTTATCAGTATAAAAGGAAGGCTAAGAGATGCTTTTCACCAACACAGTCACCAGCTCTTAGCCTTTGGGGTGCATAGTACAAGACAGCTTGAGATAACTTTACTTGTCATCAGAAGAGGTACTAGTCCTGAAAGGATCCACAGGCATCAGATGAATTTGAATTTCAAGGAGCTAATCAGAAAACCCAAGGTTAGCCTGGCTTGGGAACCTTGGGAACCTTGGGAACCTGCTGTTTTATCCCTGTGGGTCCACTTGTTACTAAGCATCCATCTAGTTTCCATGAAGAGTGCTCATCTGCACATTTTCCTTTTGATAGTTTGCCAGGTTTTCCTAAGTAGCAAAATAAATGAGATAAAAATTGCTAAAACCACCTTGAAAGGAAGTGTAAACATCACAGAGATTTGGCTTGCATAGTACATTTCTTAAAGGGCTGGAAACCATCTGTAGGATGATGTGAGGCGAGTTATATCTCCCGAAAATAATTGAACTCAAGAAGCATAAGAGCAAAAAAGGAGGATGGGTAGTCCAGTTCAGATAAAATGAAAAGTGATTCTACCTTTTCTCCCACACCTCATTGAAATAAACCATTTTGTGCATTGAAAAAATCATGCTGTTTTTTTCTTGTTTATTTTTATGGATAAAATTCTTTTTAGGATTCCTGACAAGAAGGGTCTATTACCTAAGATTTGTACAAACATACAGCTTTGGCACCAAGAATTTGAGTCAGAAATTAATTCAGGCCCCAACCACCCCGACTCTCAGCTATCAAACCACATTTTCTTCGAAAAACAGGCAGGGGATATGAGTAAGGCAGACAATTAGTTTTTGTTTCCTGTTTATCTGGGTTTGGTCAGGACTAGAAACAAATAAGTAAATAAATGAAGTAAAGCAAGCTTCTGACATAGTCTGCTTTCTGAGGTTGAAGTAGAATTGCAGCTATATTTTACACTTCAAAGGTTCAGAAACATGAAGTACTCTGGTTTTGGGGTGGTTCTTTAAAGTGCAGCTTTAAAAAAATCATTACTGGGTATCTCCTTGCTTTGGTGCATAGCACTGCAGAAGCTGGAACACATCTGTAGGTCTGCATAGTCCAAGCAAGAATCCTGGAGAATGTCACTCCCATTTAGAGACCAACTGCAGGATTGCTCTGAGGGCAGTCCACTGATTGCTCTGTTACTTTGCACCTTTCTGGTTCTTCTCTATTTCTGCTATTTTTCTGATTGTCCTCTTGCATATTTTAAGCCAATTCTTAAAGAAGTTGTAGTCAGAATGGTAAAGTTCCCCTGGATTTTAATGATTTAAGGCTCCTTCAGGGATTTTATTGGTGGCTTAGGGTTTTGGGGTTTTTTTGATAACTCTTTTGACACAGATTTCTTTTCCTCTGTAACCTACAGTGGCGTTCTAACCCTTTGCCTTTTCCATCACAGGATGAAGTCATGTATACAGTGGCTGAGTTATAAATTCAGCTTCACAAGCAGTTGTACTGTAGAATAAAATAAGACAGGCAAAGCACCTGTAAGAAACAAAACTTGTTTAGATGTAAGTGGCTTTGATCAGCAAATGTGGCAAGGGCATGAGGAAAATAAATAGGTTTGTCTTAAAATAGGACATAGTTTAAAGTCATTCTCAGTGTGAAAGTATTCTCTTTGCACAGCTGAAACATAAATAATGTAAGATCAATGTTAGATGTTGGCTGGTCTATTCTGAAAATGAGACTGTAAAAACTGTGCAAACCAACCACCACCAATAAGTTTGCTTTGCTGTATGCCTCAAGACAGAGAAATTGCAAGAACATGTAAAACTAGGCATGAGTTGATGGAGAAATTAAACTACAAAATGACAGGAAGACAGGAGATGTAATGACCAGCATAGGCTGGTTTGACTGGTTGTTTGAATTAAAATGATTACATATGCAGCCTCAGGAAATAAAAGCTCCCATTCCATCCAACACAGTTTATAAAGTTTTGCTCCAGTAATGAAAAATGGAAATTAGCCTCTCTAATGAATTATAGCAATTATCTCTCTGCTGGGGCAAGACAACTCTGAATCCACTTGTATCCCCCCAAGAAAAGAAGCACTGTGTGCTGTTATTCACCACACACCTTGAGAAATTCAGCAACATTTTCTTGTTATTGTTTTTCTGAAGCACAAGGCTTCTCAGCTGCCATCTGAGGTGCTTCTGGGTTTTACACTACGGGTAGCCTTCACTTACTGGAGTATGTTTGCACAGGCACTCTCTGTGTATGAGCAGCAGGCTGACACAGAATTAGGTTGATTTCTTACACTGCTATGTGGCAGTAACTTTTTCATGGATTCTGAATCTGGTTAAAATAAAATCCCAGTTGTTTCTCGCTTACAGACCTAGGCTGATTTGTGCAAAAGGAAAATGGTGCAAATCATATTTTAAACAAAAGCATTTCTTTTCTGTGCCACCTGACATGGAAGAAAAGCAATGCTGGCATTTCTGTGTTAGTAGAACTTTATCTAGATTTCCTGATTGGTGTAAGTGATGTACTAAAAGTACAATGATTAAATCAAACAGTACTTCATTTTACCACACATGTACATTTTCTCACACACAAAAAAATTACATTCAAACTGCCCCAAATACATTTTTGTTCCATTGTCTAAAAATTAGGGGTTTTGCCCAGGAAATTACACTTGAGCAAAAAGTGAACTATTATGGATAAATAACATTTATTGCAAGATAGAAAGTATGTTATCTCTTGGACATTTTTTTCCAAAGAAAGAACATATTCAGTGTGTCCCCTCCTATAGATTAAGTTGATGTCTACTTAAATCAGTAAAAACTGAAGTATGTTTTTCTGTGAGATCACTATTGAAAGATTTATACAAGCTGTTCATTGGCAATGCATCACAGCTAGGCTGGAGAATTATTTTTAGGAAAGATATTAGGTTAAATCCAAGGCATTGGGAGCATCTGGAAAGTCTTTATCTGAATATTTTCATGTGATAAAAGCATAGATATATTTGTATCATATAAGAACAACATATGTTCATATAGCTGAGTTTTTCAGACTTGCAGACTGAAAACTTTACAGTCTAAACAGAGAAGTTTTGAGCACCCAGGAAAGAATTTTTTTAACATCCCATTCCTGTACCTCTATTCAACTGAGAACAACCTCTGCAATTAACTGTTTTAAATGGACAGAGCCTGTTTTCTCTCTTTCTTTTGACAGTGACAGATTCTTTGCATCATGAACAGCCCTAGCTATAAATCTCACTTAAGGCCAAAGCTGTGCATCATCTCATTGTCAGTGCTGAGCCACAACACGCCGCATTTGCCGGCTCTGCGCTCGCGTCTCAGAATTCACAGTCATTCATAAAAACTGCATCAGGAGCTTTTGCCTCAACACACCAGGATAACCCTGGCTTCTGGAGGCAAGCAAGTGTCATCCTTCAGGGTGAGTGCTCCCAAATGGTGGCTGGGGGAGCCTGTGACCACCAGCTAATCAAGAGGCTTACAAATGCCGGGGAGCAAAACAAAACAAGCAGGAGAGTCGTGTGCCTCGGGAGTTTGCACAGCACTTTGTATGTAAAACAGGGAGAGCTGGGAAGAGTGAGACAGGCTAATTTCCAGTACACCTCCATGATATTTTATTGAAATTAAAATGGACCTGAACAGTGTAGGAGAGGGGAAGAAGTCTGAGATTTCATCTGAGGAAAACAGAGTCTTTCTGTGACAAGACTTCATCCTGTGGCTGCTATTTTATCCCTGTGGGTCCACTTGTTATTACTGTCCATGAGTAACCTATTGGCAAGTTGCCATCTCTTTCAGGTCTTTTTTATTTTTTTCCTCCTCTCCTTATGCAAAATCTTTAATGGTTTCTGATCTCTCTGGGAGATATCTCTGCTCTTTTCCTCTCTGTTTTGAACTTTACAAGTAAAAATGTGTAACAGGTCAGCTCTGTGCTTTGCAGTAACACAGCCTAAAAAGTCAGAAGCCAGCTCTGGGTGAGCTGCTGTAACCCTGCCACTCACCATGCCACAGCATGGGAAGCTGCCAGCTCAGTGGAAGCAATAAAGATATTTTAGCATCATTCTGCAGCTCTTGACCTGCCTCTCCACAGGACTAATTCATTCAATTGACATGTCTCTGCCATCCAGCCACCAGGTCTATAACAAGCCTGGTTGGGGTGATCTCAAGGATCTCTGACTGCCATGATGCAGCTGTGCACCTTGTCCATCCTCTTTCCCATTCAGTCCTCTCTAAATAAGGCAGGGCTTTCTGTGTCAATTTTTTTCTCATTTAGAGATTTGTGTCTCCTAGCATCAACATACTTGATGCTGTTGATGTTTTCTGTTAGACAGCACTGCTGTACCCAAGCATTGTGTATTGTGCAGGGCCTGGTTTTGGTGTGTCCAGCTTGATGTGTGAATTGTAAATTACCTTAGGTAACTTGGCCATGATATGGATGTCACCAACAGCGTGGCTCTTTCCATAGTCTGAGATGGAATCACAGAGTTCCTGACTCAGGAAGAACCCAGCAGAAATGTAATGAGCCAAGAACTTGGAACAATCATGGTGTTGAATCTTGCCAAGCTTGGTGGCCTTGTGGAAACTGTTTCTGAGCATGAGGCCCAGCCTACAACAATTCCCAAACCATGCCAAACCAAGTCTGGAGAGCTGGCCCATGCCAAAACAAAAAGCATGACTGATCTCACACTTTATCTGTATGGACAATCAATCCTCAGTGTCTCCACGGATGTTCCTGGCACTCTTAACTTACTGAAGAAAAAACTACCAGCCTAGCCCCCTGAATATAGTAGTGGTAAAGAGTTTTATTTGATCCCTCATGACCCAGTGATTCTTTCTCTGTCCTGTATTTATTTTCCTTAAAAAAAAAAAAATTAAAAAAGCAAGCAAAAATATACAACAGAACAACCATCTGTAGATGAAGGCAGTGTCCAGGTAAGGTACACAACTAAGAGCTTTTACTGCTAAAATAATAAATAAAATTAAATTATTTCTGAAAAGATAGCGCAATTATGTAAATCAAAATAGCATTGACATGGAAGAGAAACTAAAATTACAATATTAAACATATAAAATTAGCAACTCAAAAGGGTTATTGACAGAGGCTGATTTGACATTAAAATATGTACTAGAAATTACTGTTCCACTAGAAATTACTTCAGAACAAAGAAGTACAGCAACACTTTGACACCATTTATTTTAAGCATGGAGCTGCTTAAATAGTCAGAATCCCTATATAGAAATTACGGTTCAAGATCAGTCTTGTAGAAAATGCAAAAATCTTGTACAGCTGCCTATAAAAAAATCCCAAAACATGAGAACGATGCTGTGAAGGCCACAATTTGCAGAAGACAACTCAGAACATCTCTGCCTGCTCTTGTTTTTCACAAAGATGAGTTCTGTAATCTAGCTTAGTAATGCATCCCTGTTATTTTAAGTGACAACATACGGCATCCTGCTTTAAAATCTTCCTTTACAAAACATGGAGAAAACATATATTAAAAACCTTAAGAATGGAGACAGATTATTCAAGATGTATAAGCACTTCCTGTAATTTCAAAAAGAAGTATCTGGACTGACTAGCTAGTTTACTGATCTCAGTAAATAGAGGGAATCACCATTTTTCCAAGCAACTGTGTTCTTCTATATAACCATGTGTTCCTGTGCAACTCTGTGAAAACCAGTTATAGATCTTTAAGCATTCAGTGTTTTTGTTGGTAAAATTCAATATGAGCTTTGCAGGTAGCACAGACTGGTCCCATAATATATATTTGATATAATAGGACAGCCCAAGAAAGTGATCTAATTCACTATGATTTTAGTCCATTTAGATAAAACATATTTTGGTAGAGCCAGATACAAGGTCATGTGTATGGAAACAATGACTACCTGCCAGACCTAAAAAATGTGAGACTATCTTGCAAAGGAAAGGCTTAAGAGAACTGAGGAGATAGCAGGAAAAAGCAAGGTAGAAATTTCCAGCTGCGGCTGCAAGAAAGGTTAGCCATCACACACCAATCATGAGATGTAACTGAGGATTTATGTCTTTGTCTGAATATGGAACTGATGGATCTACTTGGATCACTGAACAAATAAAGGCTGGGTGTGACCAAGCTCACACTGCTTAAGTGGCTGATTCATTCCCCATCACAGTTTTGGCCCACACCAATAAATATCCTCCAAGACATGGACGTAGCTTGAAGGATATCAGGAACCATTCCTGAAAGCCAGCAGATGGGGCACGAAGTCAAACTACCTTTCACCTCCCAGTCCAGCATACTTTTCCAATTCCATCTTATCATCTGCTATCCCAGTATTACTCTCAGAATACTTTGCCCAGAAACTTGGCACTCCTTAGTGTATGTATCATAGGGGCCATGGGAAACCCTGCACCAAGTGCTGTGTAAAACAGATACAGGGAGCTTCTGCCACTTGCATCAGGGCCAAACTCTTGAGATCTTTTCTAGAAAGAGTCATATTCTCCCTCTGTCATTTTCTAGCCTTTTTTCATTTCTAGAAAAATCCAGGGCAATGAGAGAAAGTTGTTTTGCAAGAGATTAAGACTGTGTTCTGTCTGTCTGTAACATCAACAAATCCAGGGCTGTTAATTCAGAAAAGAAAGAATATTCCTTCCAGCAGAATGGATAAAATTTGGAATAGATTTTGATAAAAGGTTCACTGCTAGTATATTAGTACAGCAAACCCCAAAGCAATGTGTAATGCATTCTTGGCATAGCATTCAGCTTAGTAAGCAGTGAGGCTGTGGTTATATTCCATGCTTACTCCATTTTTCAAGTGAATTCTATATTTCACTCTAAATGGAGTACACTACAATAAATCAGTCTTGAGCTGACAAAGGTATGTGGCAAGTTTTTTGAAGTGGAGAAGTTGTGTTTGCCTCTACAGGCAAAGATGGTTATATTATTTGGGGCTGTAATTGCAAGCTAGGTATGCAGGAGATTCTTAAGGTCTTAGATCACACCCAAATGGCCACCTGCCACCCCCCAGAGCATGGTCACACTTGTTCACTTTTGATGCTGATCTAATATTTGATCAGCATCTCACCTGAACTTTGCAGTTCACCCAAGTTGTCTCAGGTGATGTGTAACACATCTGCAGGCAGCTAATCATCTTCAGCAGCCTTGCTCATGGGGGTACTCTGTTAGTTAGCTCGTTGCACCAGCTGGAGCCAATGGGACAGATATGGAAAGTTTCATCAACATGCTGTGTGCAGGCACCAACTCCCCCAGTCCCGTTTTGAGCTAGCTCAGTTGTTTCTTTATTGTGCCTGTAATGCAATTCATTCAGAGCAGGAAACAATCCCCAAGTTAGAAATAAAGTGCTTGACTTTCACGTTTCAAGGGAGGGCTGCTAATTAGCTAAAAATCTCACACCATTTTATTTATATAGAAAGCAAATTTGATTTTGAAACCACTGAGAAGCAATAACCACAGAACTTTATGATGTCACTAATAAAGAGATGTTTTTTCAGGCTTTATTTATGACCTAATTTTATACAAAGCGCCTGCAGTGTTGTGGGCATATAGGAATACCAACTAAGTGCAGGGAAATCAGAGGCCATTTGAAGAAGTCATTTGTTCAGTGATTTCCTTGGGCTGATTCCAGTAGAGGATTCAGGTACTTGTAAATTATGTTGCAGAAACACCAAACTTTCAAGCAGCTGGATCCCAGTGATGAGTCAAGGGGAAGAAAAAGGAGGCAAAGCCAAAGAAACTTAGAATTATGATTTAAAATATGTGTGCTGAGTAAGTGGTGAAAGTGCATTGACAGGTGACCTGATCTGGCCAAAGGGCTATTCCATACTACAGAACATCATATTCAGTGTGTAAACTGGGGGAGTTGGCTGGAAGAGGCTGATCACTGCTCAGGGATGAGGTGGGCAGAGGTCAGCGCATGGTGCGCAATTGCACTGTACATCACTCATTTCTCTTGGGTTTTATTTCTCTCTTTCATTTTCCTTTCCATCATCATCATTTTAAAAATTATTATTATTATTATTATTATTCACATATTAAACTGTTCTTAACTCAGACCATGGGCTTTACCTTTTTCCAATATTCTCTCCCATCCCACCAGGAGGAGGGCAGAGGGGAAGTGAGTGAGCAGCTGCGTGGCACTTAGTTGCCAGCTGGGATTAAATCATGGCAGTAACCAAATTGCCTTCTGAGGGGAGAAATATACATTTCAGTCCACTGTTCCTGCCTGGAAAAAAACTGCCACCTTGCCATAAGAACTACACACCTAGTATATAATATATGCAAACAATGGCTATAAATATATTAACAATGGTTCAAACACTGCCTTGCAGAGTGGGGTACATACCCACTATGCCCACATTTCTAGCTGGCTAGGTTCAGAGGGCTCCACCTTCCACAGTGTGGATTTTAGGGTAGCCTTTGAGACACAGCTGGCTTTGCTGAGCTGTGTACTCCAACCAGTCCATCTCTCTCACTCCTGAAGTGCAACACTTTTCTAGTGTAATGCTACACTAGAAACAGCCACACAGTTCTCATCCAGATGCCTGTAAAAGCTCTTCTGGAGTGACTATGCCTCTTTTCAAGCAGGTTTTGAATTATTTCTTATTTTAGAAAAAGAGGGAGAGCAATTCTTTACGTGGGCAGATTTTGATAGGACAAGGGGGAACAGTTTTAATTTAAAAGAGTAAAAATTTAGACTGGATGTTAAGAAGAAATTCTTCACTGTGAGGGGCATGAAACACTGGAAGAGGTAGCCCAGAGAAGCTGTGGACATTCCATCCCTGGAAGTGTCCAAGGCCAGGGTGGATGGGGCTTTGGGCAACCTGGTCTGGTGGAAGCTGTCCCTGCCGATGGCAGAAGGTTGGAACAAAATGGTTTTTAAGGTCCCTGTCAACCCAAACCACTCCATGATTCTATGATTCTATTATTTCTGGATAGCTGTACTAAGTAATAGAAGAGAGTTTAGGATCTTGGTGAAGATCCCTCTCCCTCACACCCTAACTCCAGGCCCAGGACCCACTTTCCATTCAGCCATTAGAGGCAGAAGGGATGTAAATGAAAAATAT
The DNA here is from genome assembly GCA_013400575.1 of Peucedramus taeniatus. NCBI lineage: Eukaryota > Metazoa > Chordata > Aves > Passeriformes > Fringillidae > Peucedramus > Peucedramus taeniatus. Next base: position 58,528 of record WBNO01028401.1, read on the forward strand.
ACAGCTCTGCAGGGTGGTTGTACCATATCTCACAGCTTATTTTAGTTATCAGCCAAATGATAATGACAGTTATCAGCCTGTATGTCACACAGACTCCATGGAGTCAGCTTTCCTCTGTGTAAAGTCTAAAACAGAGAACAGAGAACCTCTGGGAAGTGAGGTAAATTTCACTTTTAGTAGAAGTAGAGCATACTTAGAACCATGTAGAGCATGGTAGAGCATACTTAGAAGTAGAGCATACTTAGAACCATGCAAAACCACCTCTTGATTATTTAAGGGTTTAGTGTTTAAACCATTTTGGTCATTTGGAGCCTAAAAAGTAAACACTGTCTCCAGACAGGTCTCTTCTGGAAAGGTGTAAAATGCTTTGTCCCAGGAGGGAGAACAAGTCATCCCCTCATCTCCACTCAAGGCAATGTTCAAAAGTTTTATTCATATATACATCAGCTTAAATCTCGGCTTCAAGTGGTATGACCCAGCTGCAAAAGCTGCCAAATCCCAGATGTTTTTTGTCTCTGGCTGTATACTTATCTCTCAGAAGACTACCCTGGGTCAGGGGATGGCAGTGATTATCCATATTTCTTTCCTACATCCAAAGCAATAATTTTAAAGCTGCACAGTCTTTCTCACAAGCCCTTGTCTGGGTCTTGTCTAGGTCATATATTACTACTCCCTATGAAAACTGCAGAGTCTTACTAGATTGACTATAAAATATCTTCAGGTTGCTGCAGGTTTTTGATTTGTTGCACAGTACTAGATGAAAATCCTTTCAGCTAAATATGAATGAAGACCCCAGGTTTATATAGCAGCCTTGCAAGAAGAGAAGGTCATCATAACTCTGTCTTCTGAAAAGAAAATGAGGGCTAAAGGAGTGTAATTAAGAATTTTTTCTGCAAGTAGAAAGTAATCTCTGTATTCAAACAGTTTGAGGGAGTGATGGCAACCACTGACATCACACATTTTGTCTTGACAGGTATTTGGGGTGGTCCCCACAGTAATTTTTAATTTTTTTAAAATAAATTTGACACCAGCTGACAAAAATGGTCCATTATTATTGCTTTAAGATAAAGGGAATGGACTGCAAATCATTTATCATGGTAAACCCAAGAGAGGCTCTGTGACCTTCATTTTGAGGATTTGCCATCAGAACCGAGCACAGTTCTTAATGTCATGAAAAACACCAAGTAATATGTGAAGACCCATCATGCCAGTAACATACACAGGTAACTGGGGAAAAGTTGCTCCTTCCCAGGTAGGCTGGCAGCACGTTTCAGGAGAGGCAGGAGGACTCCATCCAGCTGCAGTGCAACCACCCCCATGCAGAGAGTGGAGTGTTTCAAGAAGCTTCTGCCTGAGCTGCTCCTCAGGACATGGCATCAAGGCTTCTGCATGGACACACAGACTTCTTCTACCAGAGATATTTTTTCCCAGTTCTTTACCCCCTCCTTGTCCTAACACTGTTCTTACACAGACAGACAATCTCAGATACATAATAGAAGAATAAATATTGCAGATTTGAGCTGGATTTATTTTTTTATAGTTGCTGTCACCAGCTGTGTTTGCTGTACGATCTGCTGGCCATAACCACTGCCCTGCTGAGCTACCTCTGCCCACCAACTCCCCCACAGGGCTTCAGTTCTTTTAGAATGGAATAATTTGCAACAGGATTTTCATATAAGCTTTGCGACAAAAAAGAAATTTTCCTTGCCCCTCTTAACAAAAATAAAAAAGCACCAAACTGTGAACCCTGCTAACAAGGACAGTCTCATCCTACTGATTAATGCAGGGTATGGCAGATATTAAGGTGCATTTCTCTTGGCCTGACTGCCAATGTTTCTAAATGCTTGGGCTGTGGATCTTTTTCATCCCCTAAATACCTCAATTGTCATTAAAGCACTAACACACCTTGTCTCCTCTAGCTGGAAGCCCACAGACACACTAACACTGCTAAGAACTCTCTCCAATCCCTGCAAGGAGTGCTGCCCACTCATTCTCTTCACTCTTCCAAGGCCTCCAAGAAGTAACTTACACAGACTAGAAAATTGTCGACTGTTCATGTCTGTAAAGCACCTGGGTTGTAGAATTTTCCAGAAGACATTACCAACACACATGAAATTTATTTCATTAATATATGGAGTTAAAATGTAGAGGTTTTTTTTATTTCTTTTTCAAATTTTAATTTCTACTTATAAAAGACAAGATGATGATTATTATAGTATTATTATTCCCGTGTCAAAGAAGATTAAAGCATGGTATGACTCCAGCAGCACATATAAACCCAGTACACTCCTTCCATACCATATTTTTTATCATTACCATGGCTACATAGAGTCTTTAATGGTTATTCAGCTTTTTGGCACTGTAAATTTGTGTAGTGGACCTCCTTTTTCTCAGAATCCCTTCAGAATTTTGTCAGACAAAATTTCCAAAACATTTCTGAGATACACTTTTCATTCCCTGTGTTTTCACTCCATAGTAAATATGCTTGCATCCAATTTTAGAAAGCAATATCAAGTAATATTTATTCCTTTAATTTTTGTATGACCATTTTAGGTTTCCACATGTGGAGAGTGTGGTCTTTCCTCTAAAAGAATATAATGGAAATACATCCTTCTCATCTGGTCCTGGTATCAATCATATCCAATATTATTCTTCACAGAAACAAAAAGAGGAGTCTATTTTACATTTCAGACACTAAGTACTTTGATTAACTGTTTGAGATTATGATTAAGTAATTCTTCTGTTAGGTTAGGAAGTTTAGTTTGAAGCTCTTGTCCTCAAAGATACACATTTTCAGATAGATATAAATTAGTGTAAACATCTACACTTGTATCAGCTGATGCTTGTGGCCTACCCGTCCTAAGACTTGGAATTGGTTTAGTATCAAAAAAAGTCGCTGTAAGGACCATTAGCAATCAACAAACAGATTATTTCAAACCTTTCCCTCATGGTAAGCAAAAAGTGTGCAAAACTCTAAAAGGCACTGGAGCAAAGCTTAATCCGTGGACACTATGCATACATTAACCTCTACAAAGACTTTGATCAAACCCTTAAATGTCATCAGCCCCTTTTCTGTTTCTTCCGGGCCATATAACATCACACACATCACGAGAATTGACCTTTATTGTTTGCAGGCATGCCCAAGGATATTTACATCATCCACACACAGCCCAGAAATACCAGTCTCTGTTCCTTACAAGATCTCAATGACTCCCAGTGCATGGAAAGCAGAATTGCATACCCATACAATCAGTTAGATTAGAAGGAACTCCTGGAGGTCATCTGGTTCATGCCTGCCACCTCCTCTTCACATCCTCATTTGGTTCAAAGCAGAGACAACTTCAAAGGTGGGTTTATCTTCAAGTCAGATCAGGTTGCTCAGGGCCTTGCCTCCATCAGGTCAATGAACCTGTTGCTACCAGGATGGAGAACCCAATTGGTTGGACATGTAAAAGAGCACAAATTCCCCACAGCAGCATTTCAATATCTAGCACTAGCAGCTTTCCCAACTTGTCCTTCAAAGACAGCATAGTCACGGACAAAAGCAAAACCAAAAAACTGTCCCCCTAGCTTCACACTGAAGCCAGTGCTTTGACATCAGTGCATGCTCTAAGAGCACTCTATCAGTGATGGCCATGCTGCCCACAGAGAACAGCAGCTGGAAATCTCCAAAAGCATTTTCTCCACAGGGCATGAATGGAAACTCTGAATTTTGATTATTCTGTTCCTTTTTTCAGAGGTGGGGGTGTCTACCTATGAAACCCTCAGTAGACAGCACAAGCAAGATGTGTCAGATTTTGCTCAGAGAGCATCAGACACAGAACACCTTTCTAATGAATGGCCAGGTCAATTCATATCTGCATCCCCAGAGGTTTCCATACTGCTGAGGGCTCTGAGAAAAAAAATAATGGAAGAAAACAGTTAGTTCCTCCATTGTGTAGCTCTAAACCATCCTGCCTACAAAGTGCCTGACCCTTCAGTGGGTTCTGTGAGATCCCAAAATACACCTCTGCTTCCAAGAGGAAATGCAAAGGAGCCAATTCCCATTCAAATTGTTTCATCTTAAAACAAAAGGAACAAGAGACCTGCTTCACTCACTGGTCTTTGTAGATGACACTGCTGTCACTCTCCCCTGCCCAGCAGGCACTGCTGGGACACATCTCCCATGGGCAAGCGCATTTTCACCCCTGCGTGCTGAGCAAAATGCACCCAGAGGTAACACATGTCAAAGACCTTCAATTACTGAACATGTAAGTAACTTTCCTCTCAATGCACCACATGATTGAGTCCTAATTGAGCATCACATTCCTCCTGGATGCAAAAGCAAACCATTATGGACAAATGAGTCAAAAAGCCAAAATAAAAATCAGTCAGATAGCTCAAGCACGCCTGACAGAGCTATTTAAAGGATTCTGACCATTAGCTATCACTTTGATTATAACACTTTTCATGCTGACATGAAAGGTGGCAGAGGAGCTATTTTCTCAGTCTCTTGCTTCTTCACAAAAGGAGACAAGCATCAGGCAAAAAATATTCAGAAAAAAATGTTAGCTGCCTTTGTTACCATTTCATCTTCACCTGACTCCAATGTTATTGTCTGGGGTAGGGCTCATATGTGAACATATCATTTTTAAGGCTTTCAAAGAATAGTCTGAATATGAAAAATATATGCCTACATATGGATGACTACACTGGTCTTTAATGCTTTATCCCTATATATATTTTGCTGGTGCAACAAAAAGACCCAGATATTTTATTTTACATATGTATTGATATACATGTATATAAATGTATACATTTATATATGTATTTTATATATGTATATACATATATATATATGGCATATTTTCAATATTTATGTTTTACAGGTTTATGTACAGTTGCCTGCAAGATTATGAACATCATAGGTTTACTTCCTCTGCTGTTATCCAAAAAAATGGCTGTGTTTCAAACCAATGATAATCTGCATAGTTCAAAGCCTACTTTTACGGAAAGTTAGGGAATGCAATTTGAGGCTGGCTTTGTTTGAAATTAAGCCATTCAGAGTATCTTATTATCTATCTTCCTTCACATACACACAGACACAAAATTCCTCACAATAATGTCTTTCTTTATAATTAAAAGGAGGGCAAATACAAATAATAAGTCTCTCACATGTCCAACCAAATGGGTTCTCTGTCCAATTAGCAATCTATTAAATGATTGCTGTTTTCACTGCCATAGGAATGAGGGGAGTTCCCATACAAACCTCCAACTAATTCTAACTGCAAGGTAGTCAGGGGGCTGGAGCACATGGCATACAAGGAAAGGAAAGAAGCTTTGTTCAGGCTGAAGAGGTGGAAACAAAGACAGACTCTTATTGCTGCCTTCAACTACCTCATGAAGGGTTACTAAGAATATGGAGACATATCCTCATTGTAGCTCCATGGCCAAAGGATGAGAGGCAGTGGACACAAGCAGCAGTACAGGAAAATCCAATTAGATTTTAGGACTTTTTTTTTGGTGCAGTGAAGGTGATTGAGTATCAGAACAGATTGTTGAGAGACTTTGTGGTCTCCCTCTTTGGAGATATTCAAAACCTGATGGAGGCAAGGCCCTGAGCAACCTGATCTGACTTGAAGATAAACCCACCTTTGAAGTTGTCTCTGCTTTGAACCAAATGAGGATGTGAAGAGGAGGTGGCAGGCATGAACCAGATGACCTCCAGGAGTTCCTTCTAATCTAACTGATTGTATGGGTATGCAATTCTGCTTTCCATGCACTGTGAGTCATTGAGATCTTGTAAGGAACAGAGACTGGTATTTCTGGGCTGTGTGTGGATGATGTAAATATCCTTGGGCATGCCTGCAAACAATAAAGGTCAATTCTCGTGATGTGTGTGATGTTATATGGCCCGGAAGAAACAGAAAAGGGGCTGATGACATTTAAGGGTTTGATCAAAGTCTTTGTAGAGGTTAATGTATGCATAGTGTCCACGGATTAAGCTTTGCTCCAATGCTTTTTAGAGATTTTAAAACCAAATCACTTCCCTCTTTTGACTCTTGGCTGAAACTAGTCTGTTACTGAGGTGATGGCCTTTCTCTCTCTCAGTTTATGTTCTTTCTTTTCTTCTCAAAAATGAGGTAGTAAAGTCTTAATTTTTAAAAAAATCAAATTTTATCCTTTTTGTAATTTACCTCATCAGTACTGCTCAATGTAAACACCAGTGATACAACTTGAATGACAGTTTTGGGGCTATGTGTATCTATCTGTTCATTAGGACAGGGCCCAGTGCCAATAGCAATTTGTCAGTGAATTTTGAATCAGATCTTGTAGAGCTAGATGCAAAAAGAGTGGACACACTGAGTGAGCCCAAAGCTGAATCCAAATCTTTGAGTCAGGCATTAGCATTACGTATGTGTGGGGACAGAGTTGTGCCTCTTTGTGAGATATGACACAAGCTCCAGAATTTAAACCAACAGTCTGCAAGTTTGGTCTCAGAAACATATAAAACAATTCCATTTAGAATTTTTTCAGTAATATGTTTCTAAGGAAGAAACATTACCCATGGGAAAGTAAACTTTAGCAGTGATTTGTCAGCTGAAAATATCTGGGAGCCACTAGCTAGAAATAGCCAGTCATTGCTTAGGGCAAGCTAATATTTTAGATCTTGACTTCCTTGACATATTTGGTGTTTTATCCATCAGCACCAGGAAGCATCTCCACATATAACCTGGATCATAAATTTATATATGTTCACCACAGCATCACCTTGAACCACTAGCAGAGGTTGTCTTGCTCATTATGACAGCATTCACAGGCACATGGAAAATCTAGGTTTAATTCCTTTCTCTGCCTGATGAGACTGCAGCCTCCCATCTTCCTAGAAAGGGGCTTATCCATCACCTGTCGTCCATCCTAATACAAGAACATCCTCCTTGATGAACTCTGTAGCATGAAGGAAAGGCATTGAAATGTCTTGGGATAAAGTGTGGGAGTGTGAATGAGCCTGGCTGTGAAGTTCAGAGATTAGAAATCTCCCATCCCTCCTAGTTAGTTAGCATTGAAGGTGACTTACCCTCCTTTCAGTTTTGAGCTGTTCGTTGGTTGTTGGTCTCTGTGCCAACAGCTTGGTTTGCACTGGATGTAAGAAGTGAGAGCTTGAGCACTTGAACAATCCTTGAAAACAGATTACACATACTTTACTATCACCCCTTTTACATGTAGTATGGACAAATACAGCACAGCAAGAGAGACAAATCCAAGTTTCTTTTACTGTTTATGAGTGCAACTCTGATTGTTTCAGTGTTGTAATTAAAGGATATTAAAACTTTCCAGTAAAGTTTCTTATTTGTTTGGGCTTGGAAGGCAGATGAAATACGTTACTAAATTGTAAATGAATCATCAGTGTTGTCTATTCTATTAGAACAAATGATAGGCAGAAAAAATACAAAAGTGTAGCATAAAAATTATATTGTCCATTTTTGACAAATTGTAGCTTTATGGTACCTGTCATTTTGGAACGCCTTCAGTTGTGAAGAACACTAAGCTGAGGTCATTTAGATATTATTGACTCTGCCATTATGGCATCAGTCATAAGTATTTAAAGCATTTAACCCTCCATGAGGAGCGCTGAACTATAAATGGCATTCTGTAATAAGGACAGCCTGCTGTTTTATAGCAGTGACACCAGATGTGTGGTCCCTTTCATGGCTGCCTGTACTGCCACAGGAACTTCTGTGGGTCTCATGGTACTTGGAACAGCACTTTCATTGAAGACAATGAAACTATACCCATATTAGGTTCCAGTAAGCATCTTTTTATTTGCCTATATATTTGAACTCATTCTAGCTAGATTGGACTGTCTTTTCTGGAGTGATGTTAATAGAGTTCAGAATCAGTGAGCAAACTAACAAACTCTTGCTCCAGGTAAGCAGGAGGTGCAGAATACATGTTAATACAAGACACCACATTCCTTTACTAGAGCCCACAATTAGGCTAATAACACTATACTCAGATTTTTCAGCAAATGGCCTTGTTTTTCAGCAGGCCTGAGCACTGACTGTTACCGTGGTTTTGCAGGAAGCCTCTGCTCATTCATCCAAAGCGTGCAAATGTGGACATAGCACATTAACTCAGACACCCTCTTAAAACAAACCTGGGCATGATGTTCACAAATCAAACCATACACAGAAAAAGAAACCTAGAGCCTAACATTAAGTTCAGCGAGGTCAATATAAACATTTCCATTCATTTTCTTAGGTTTTGGGTGAGTCACAATGAAGATTCAGTAGGTGTTCAGAGCATGAAGTCACAGTTTTGAATTTCTTGTGGTCTAAGAGTGAACCCAAAAGCACAAATAAAAATGCTAAATACATTCAGTTCACAGAGGTTTTTTTCCTACCACTAGCCTCTCCAATTTAAAATATACCAGCAATTAAGTTTTCATCCCAGTTTGCCTTAAGTAAGCAGGATATTTTTACCATTTACAATTTCCAGCTCTCTGTGAACTTCATAGCTCCAGCTTTCCTACTTGTGTCCATCTGTAGTCTTTACCCAGCCTGCAGACCACCTCTTCTGAGTTACTGGCAAAGAAGCACTTCCCAGATGCTGTTCATTAGTGTCAGACAGTCAAGTGTCAGACAGACAAGCATGAGATACATAGGTGTCGGATATTTGAGCATTTAGAATGCACCTGACTTTTTCACTGTCAGAGCTCAATGCATTTGCTTACACACATGGTACCTACTGCCATTTGAAATTATGTAGATCATGTGAGACACCTGCATGTGGCACAAGGTATGTGTCACAGCAGTGCTTCAGTGTGATAGAAGTCATGCACCCTTCTGACATCCAGGTAGCATTCTCTGGGGCGTCTCCAACAATAGTGGCAACATTTGGGCAACTGAACCACATCCACCAAGCTAGGCAAAGGAGTTTCCATATGTATTGCAAATATCAACCCAGGCTGCCTATAAGGGGATGTTCACGCCACTAAATAGAGAACAGGCCAGGATAAGATCCTGGCATTTTGAGGCTATGCAATATAAACTGTGCCTGCAAATTGCAAACTGCAAACAGCAAACTGCCTGCACCCACAGACCACACCTCTTGGTCCTGGACCTCCTGTGGGTCAAGCATTGTGTTGCTGTAGTCTTAGAAAATTGTGTGTGTGTGTGTGTGTGTGTGTGTGTCCAATTCAAAGAATCTGAAATAACGTGAGAGCTGTGCATGATCCATCCATGTGGCAGCACTGAACTGGGCATACGTGTCCCTGCGCCCTTGAACGTGGCAGGGAGGATGTATGGTTGTGGAAGAGAAGGCAAAGCCTGCCAGGATTGCACTGTACAGAGCATAGGATATCATAAATATGCAGTCTCATGTGCTTTGCCTGCTGGGAGCCATCTCTGGAATGAACTCACCAAGCTATAGCAGGACACTGCAATGTAGAAAGCAATTGGAGTGACTGAGCACAGTTCCAGAGATCATGTTAACAATTCAGCGCCATGAACCGCCTGAGGTCCCATGCTTGGGCCATTTCCTATTTTTATGAAGTAATGTAGATCTATCTTCAGTGGCTACTGGTTAGTATTATTGATACTAGGGTTCAAAATGTATGCTTATACAAACATACTTACATTTATAACTTTTGAAATATCAATTAGAGTGTTCTTGAGATTTTGGTATTATTTATCCTGGACTATGTCCAAGTTCAATAGAAGGACTGGGGTGAGCAATTCTGCTCAGTCTTCCTGGAACTTAGCATGCCAAGTCCCTTAGCAGACCATATAAAGCACCATGTTCAACAGCACTCCTGCCTAAGAAGTGTGAGAATGGTGTATTCGTTGATGTAACCTACATCTCATGGAGAGTAGATGGTCTGTGGATAATGTGTGTGCCCCTCAAAAACTAGAGTCAGTGAGAATTAAGCACTTAATACTGGCTAAAATCTGTTCCTGGCTCCAATAAAGCTAATCTAAATGAGTATTATGATGCACTACTACTTTAATTTTCAGCAGCCTTCCTGTTGTGGGAGTGAGAGTGCTCTGGGGAAGCAAATCATCAGGACATTGATTTAATATCAGTTTTGATTTAAGTTTCTTGCAACACAGTGGGTTATGCTGACTCTCAGCCTGTATGTGTTGTTATTTGGATTCTGGATAAACAAAGCAGTGTTCATTAGAAAGACATTAGTACTTTTGTTTTGACTTCTCAGGGAAGGAGGAAGGGGGAATATGCCTTACATTTGCTGTCATTTTTAAAATTTTAAACACTGAAAATTATAGGTAATTTATATGTGATGTATTTCCATATCAGCTCAAAATACACTTTATTAATATTACTGCTGGTAGAGGAGCCATGCTTTCTGGCTTTGCTGTTCACAAACAAGTTTTCTTTTTACAAGTGAATACACAGATCATTTTGTGACTACTGTACTGCAAGCTTCCCACAAACCCGAGTATTTGTGCCTTTCATAGTATCATTACTTTTCTGTGTGAAGCATCTCATCCACACATTTCTGCAGGATGTCAGCATGCATTGTGAGTATTTTGCTTGTTATGAGGAAATATCTCTTGGATTTTCGAAGATGCTTTAGTTCCCAAGTATGGATTACTACTATTTTTTTGAATAGTACTTTTTCTTTGCTGAGGTAAACACCAAGGAATCACCTGTCTGCTGAGAGAAAGTAGCTTAGCTTGTTGTCCCTAAGGACAACCAGAGCTATCTGCTCCAAGTATTGTATTGGGAAAATTCTGTTTGTGATGAAGGTAACATTGAGCTGTAATGCAAGCTACCACTCATCATATTCAAGCAAGACCAACTCTTGGTGTTTGGAGTCTAATGCAAGGAGGAATGATTTCAGCATGCCATGAATTTAGTCTGCACAAAATAATTTGGTTCTTCCTTGTATAGGATTACATGTATCCATTGTACATTCATCAAAAGGAATTTTTAGTTCTAGTCCTAGACTTATCAGGCACGTCTTTCTTTCTGTAATTTAATTTATTTACAGTTTGTCTGCTGAATTCACTTGAGCTGGCCCTGTTCATTATTTGCCCTGTCCCTAATATTATAACATCTTGTTTCTTTTTTGGTAAGAATACTCTGTGGATTTTTCATAAATCTGTGCTATCCTAATGGGAGGTTGTTCAATCTGGTTTTTTCTGTTTGGTTGTGGGGTTTTTTGGGGGTTTTTTTGGGGGTTTTGTTTTTTGTTTTTTGGGGTTTTTTTTGGTGGTTTTGTTTTTTGTTTTTTGGGGTTTTTTTTTTTTTTTTTTTGTTGGGTTGTTTTTTTTTTGTTTTTCTTTTTTTTGGGGGGGGAGTTTAGTGTTTTCTACTTACTGAATTGCTTTTGAATTTCAGAGAAAAATAAAGATCCTAACACTGATACCTGACTGTTGTCTGATTCAGAAGGAAAAATTAAATCATCTACAAACTCTCCCAAGAATCTGAATCCAACCTAGGCAGTATCACTGAATCTAGCTTGTTAAGCCTTTAAAAAATATTGAAATATAAAGCTTTCATTGGGCTTTGTTTTGCAGTGAAGATTCTCAGAAAGTCATTCAAAAGTAGCAACTGTGACCAACGTAGTGTTATGGAAAAGCAGTTAACAGAAATATCACCAAGATTACGCTGCCCTGAAATTCTTGTTCAACTACTTTTACATTATTTCAGCATGATCATCCAATGGATTGATATGAAAAGACACAGAAAATGTATTTTGTGCACAGGTTTGTGTTGCCCCTGGAAGAGTTTAAAAGTAGGAATTTCAGTGCCTGTAGCTTCCAGCCATATTCAAGGGCACCTTGATTTAACTGTAAGCAGTGCCCCAGTGTATAGTCATAGGGTTATTTCTGTTCTTTGGGGAGAAAATCAGGCTGCAAATGCACACATCCTTCATGGCAGAATATCTGTCTAGAGAGAGGAAAGCAGATATATGTATAAGGGTAAAAATCCCAAATATAGCCTCTAATAGGTGGGATAATTATTTTCAGGAAAAAGTGATAAGATGCAGTTTAAATCCATGGGGCACATTGTTCCAATGAATGTGCAGTGTATTTATTAGGGTACTCAAAGGATTTATAGCTGCTCCAAAGTACATCTGCTCTATGACTACAGGCAACTTTAGTTTCTAGGGAAAGTTTCATGAAACTTTTTTTAATATGCTTTAACCTCTTGCATGCTGACTTGACATACCTAAAAGTGAGTTGCCTCACACAGCCTTCACAGGAAAAGGCTAAACAACAGCATCCATCTGCTCTGGGTGCTCACGCTGGGCTAGCACCTCTGGCTTGGCACCAGCTCCAGACTGTCAAGACTCAAGTATACACCTCCCAAAACTTTCGTAATTCCTGGTTTCTGGGAAAGGAAATTGGGGTATAAAGACTGGGTGGAATTATAGTTTTTCCTGTAGTATTTGATTTAGATGACTTCAGCATGCAGTAGCAGTTAAATATAGGGGAGTATATGTCTATGTACATACATGGAATGATCTGCTGGTCCTAAAAATGGGTCTGCTTGGCAAAACAGCCCAACAAAAGCCCATGTGTACATTGCACAGCCCTACATGCTTTGACCCAACAAATCTCCTGCCCTTTAGCTATGCTCACACTGGCAGACCTATAGTGTGGGGTGGCAAGGAAGAATCTCTTAAGCCACCTCGCATGCCTGGAAAGGTTCACTCATGTTTCCCCCCAGGTTTTCACAGACCAAAGCTGGAGCTATCACAACCCTGGGAGCTGGTAACCCCGAGCACAACCTCCTGGTTACCCCAACCATACAGGACAGACAAAGTCAACTGAGACAGCAGAAGAAGGAGATACTGTGCTGGACAAAGGAAGAAGAAAATGAGATAGAGATAAAATTGAAAAATAAAAAGGAAGAAATATCCCAGTAAAATAAGAAGTAATGAATTTTTAATTATATTCCAGTGCTAGTTATTACCACTGTGGCAAAAAAAAAATTGATCCTCATCTCCTCTTCTCATAGCTGCTGAATAACTTGTCCTACTCATATCTGCCCATTTGTGGCTCAAGATGTGAACCAGAGAGAATGAAACTGCTTGCTTGATATTTAGGGCAGGGTAGTCAACAACTGCTTGCTCTGCTGGCAAATGACCTGTAGGTCAGGCACAGATGGATGTTGCCATTCAGAGTGCTGACTCAGGGAGAGCAGAAATGCCAAATGAATGAGCAATCATCATGGTATTTTGTTTAGCATGGAAAACTCAATTAGAATTCTGTACTTCTCCTGCTTCTTGTTCTTCCTTGTGGCAATCTTTTTACACAACAGCAAGATGTTAACAGTGCAGAATAAAAGGCATGCTAATAAGTATAATTTTCCTTTTATTTTTTTTCCCCCTGAACACCGCATTTGCTTCATGTTCTTTATTCTGTTGTACATAGCAATTAAATAAAGAAAAACTGGTGCTGGGCTGTTTCTTTCTACAGGGATTTTAAATTTTTCAAGCCACTCCTCTCTGAGCATTTGTACATTTGAAAGCAATTGTACATTTGCTCCCTTTCCTCCACAAACACCAAGTCCCCTCTAGGAACTACTGTTCTTGTATGCAAAGATGTAAGAGCAGTGAATAGCAGTGGAACAGTCTGTCTGAAACCCATTTTCATCTGTTTCTTTCCTTTTTTTTCCCAAGTGTTGCCTTATTCATTATAAAATATTTCTGTTCCTCTATTATATTTTTTCCTTTTCTTTTTTTTCAAATTCCCTGTGTCTACTGTTATTGGCTTTGATGGATATATGATATATGATAGCCTGAGACATGTTTGACAGAATATAACTTTGGCCTGCATAAATTACTGTCAGGGAATTTTCAAGGAAGTACTGAAATAAATTTGCAGTGACTCAAAAATGTGTTATAAATTATAACATAATCCCCACCGTTGAATGATTTGATGTTTAAAACAATTAAGTGAGTTTTTTACTTTAGGTGAATCCTCATAATTTTTCCTTATAGTTTAACTTCTCAAACTGCTCTGAGCCCTTTGAGGAAAATATTTTAGAAGGGAAATTTTCCCTCTCCCTCGCCAAAAATCATATTTCTTTTCTGTCAAGCTTGTGTCTCTAGTCTCACAGGTAGTTCAGAGATGGCAAGGTTTGGTCTTTCCTCACATACTTGTATCAACTCCTACAGAGGGTAACTAGGATCCTTCTACATCCTGCCACTACCTTCCTGATCCTTTTCTACTCCAAGTCACCAAATCCCAGCTTTTCAAGTGACATTCTTGAAATACTCCAATTAAGAGGATATGAAGTGAGGGTTTGTGAAGCTCAGAATCCTTATGGGATCTTGAAAATATTCTTCAGGCAGTGGCCTATATTTTATGCATTCAGTATCAATGGTAGCTTTGACTCAGTGAGAGTAATCTCTTCTGTCTGCTGAAGAGCTCCTGACTGGAAAATAACTAAAATAGACAGAAAATGTGAATGTTTCTATTATTATTTTTAGCTCCTTTATGATACTACGCTTTGTGAGGGTGTATATTCTTTTCTTCCATTTTGAGTTTTTTCTACACTGTGAAGAACTCCAGAGTTATTTTTATAGACAAAATTGCAAATTTTCTAGATTTTTCAATCCAAATCCTCTGAAACTGCTTTTCTTAAAATCTGCAGTCTTCACTCTTATAGTAAAACAAATCCAATTTTCCAGTTTTTGTGATTATTACTGAATTCCCCAAAACATGCTTCTAGATTTTGGAAGCAAATAAACCGCAGCACTCGTTACTTTATAATGTCATTATTTTTATGATAGACCCCTGACTGTGGGAACACAACCTGTGATCCCCAAATGCCTGGTGTGACTGAAAAGCATCAGCAGACAAAGGTGGGGTAGACACTTTGAAAAAAAAGCCAAACAAACACCCAGTGCACAGCTGCCTCCATCATGAGGGGGCTGGCACAGGAGCTGGGTTGCTTTTAAGCTCCTGTGTGCAAGGAGCAAGCATCGATCTTCTGTCCAACTACTCGCTTCCATCAGGAGCAGTAGCTGGCAGGAGGCTGCCTGCCAGCTAAAGGCAGCTCTGCAGCTCGGCTGTACCTGTTTGTTCTCAGAGACAGCTGTGAAGAACAGGCGGGATTGCCTGGCCTTCGAGGGAAGAATGAGACAAGAATATTTTACTGCTCTTTGTGAAGTGACTCACTAGAT
This sequence comes from Peucedramus taeniatus, assembly GCA_013400575.1. Lineage (NCBI taxonomy): Eukaryota > Metazoa > Chordata > Aves > Passeriformes > Fringillidae > Peucedramus > Peucedramus taeniatus. The sequence continues at coordinate 73,670 of WBNO01028401.1, forward strand.
ATCCATTGCAAATTGATTGCTTTGAGTCCTGTAGCTTTCCTTTCACCACCCACCCTGCCCTCACAGCCCACAGCAGAAGATGCAGAGCAGATGCATTCCCATTTTCCATTTGTAATTGGAAATATCCCAGTGACAGCATCCTTGTCCTGGCAGAGCCACACAGCCTAACTTCCCCCTACAGCCTCTGTGATGCTGGGGCCTCTTGCGTTAGCACTAGAGGGAAGGGGAAGGTGCAAGCACAGAAAGAAGGTCAGTACATGTGGAAAGAAAAAAAAAAAAAAAAAAAAAATCAAGTTTACATACACAGCTTCTTCTCGACTCAGGCCTCCTTCCTTGGCAACATCCAAAAGTGATGTGTCCCCCTCAGCAGTGTGGTGACAGAGAGTTCCCAGATGCCAGCAGCATGCTTGTGGTGGCAGGGAGATGGATGGCAAGCTACAAAGCCTGCCCAAGAGCCACAACAAATACTCAAGCAGTAAAAGCAAGCCTAGTTGCCTGCTGTGTTTACCTGCTTGATTTAAATATAGCTTGAATTGTGCTATATTATCACTGCTGTTAGCTAGACATCTTGGGAGAAGTGGGGAGACTTTTTACCTGATGCAGTATTCAAGAAGCAAAAATAGAGTTTTCATTGTAAGGAAGGTACTAGAGATATAGGGGAATGCTTTGCTTATCCAGTGACTCTGATTTCAAGTAATTTGCTTGGTATATGATTATTTTTCATCTGTATGGGGTATTCCTTTCTTCTCTTCATTTTTCTATTTAGAATAAAAACTCTTTGGGACAGAGAGCTCATTCAAATTCACACAGTATGCCTCAAGTGCTGGAGACTGTGCTCATTCTTATCCATCAGTGTTTGCTCTTTAAATTGTCCAGATTAGATTTCACAAATGGTTTTGCAGTGTATTGAATTTATGGCAGAGGTGAGCTGTGCACCTTGAATTCATACTGCACACCAAGTCACAGGGCTCAGACTGAGGACTCCAGATATACATATCTGCTTCAAAGAGAACCAAAGAAGGGGTCCAGTTCCTGATTCAGGATTAGATTGAGCACCAATTTTGAAAGAATATCTACATTCATGACTTTCCACCCAGCCATGACAGAAAACAGGGAATTGATTAGTCTCATAAGATTTTTGCTGCTTTAGGATAAAATCTTATGAGAACACCTCATTACTTTGCTGTACTTCAATCTGGACTTAAATTCCATCCCTCTTTTAGAGTGATTCTTGAACACCAGCAGTGGCTGGACCCACACCCAACCTCTCCATCTCCTGTCTGCATCTGCCTGGGTCCCTGGCAGCCCTGAGGAAGCTGTGTGCAGTTGTTCTGTGAGGATCCAGTAATTGGGGTACTTAACCCTATCATGAAAGGACAAGAGAGTGCAAGTCCACCTCAGCTGCCCTGCTCAGTAGAAGGCAATGAAAGCCATTAGTATATTGACACAGCAGATTGACACTACCAGGCTCTCTCTGACTCCGATTGTTTTCCGGATAAGCACTTTCCCTGCTGAGCCTACTCGCACTGCCAGAAATATCTTTTTACATAACTTTGTGTCTCTGAAAACATTACCTTTTTCATTCTCAATATTTTGTGATATTCACTTAGAACTCAGCTGTTTTAACAATTTATGTTGCATGTGCTTTAACACCAATTTGTTGATAACTTTCTCATCTCTGAAACAACTCTGAAAATGAAAATGTGGCATCTTCCTTGGAGAGTTTGGAAAGAAAATTCGACCAAAAAAAAAAAAAACAAAACTACACATCACTACAATGAGCATATGCAATATCACAAAGCCTCTATGCTGACTTTTAATTTTTTTCTGACTGTATATATTCACCACTTGTAATAATGCAGATTTATATGTATTTGGATTAAAATAATCCAGAAAGAAAATGTCCAGGCCATCGAAACCAACCTCCAGCTCCAGAAGGGAATGGCTGACAACCAGAAGTGTTAGGGGAGGGAAATCTAGCAGGCATTAATTTTGGTTGGAATAAATCATGATGTTAGAACAAGCAGGAGTTTGCATGGTATGGCTGCAAGTTTGGGGTGTTCCCATAGAACATTAACAATGGGAACATTATTAATCTAGATTATGATGTGGAGAAGAGCACTCTACTGTTCTAATGCCTTGCTCTCTGCAGCTGCTTTCCCTTGGGCTGAGTCTGTGGGACCTGGGGATCCCCTGGGATAAGAGGGCCTGAAAAGTTTTGGCTTTGAATCATTGAGAGTCCACTGAGAACTTCTCCAGTTTGGAAAGCAAAGGAGCTATGTCAAGAAGTAACTAGTAGAAGAAGTGAAGTGAAGACTACTTCAAGTATGAAGTACAATTATCCTTGCTCTGTCATGAAAGGAAATATCCCAGCTCTTGCTGCCCTTTGAAATCATGCACTTCTCACGGCTCTTAGGAGGCTTCAACAATTTTTCTGCTGTAACACATGCAGTTCCTTTTAAACCCTTGAGTTTTAAGAGAAGAAACAGCCACTTCACTACAGGTACCAGATGAACATCTCCAGGACAAATGAAAGTCTATGTAAGCTTGAAATACTCTGTTAGTAATTGTTTACATTAGCTATTAATATTTTTGCTTGGAGAGATGAAGGACTGTTCAGAAAAAAACAGCGCTTAACAGCTTAGCCTTGCCACAAAACAGCCTCTGGCATTTTATCTTTAAGATTCCAACATATTTCTGTTGCTACTTTAATACTTATCTGCAATAAAAAGCTGATTCCTCTGAGTGCTTTGGATTTGCTTGAATTAGATTTATAGACCAGCTTTTTAGCTCTGCTCCTAGGTATTGCAGGGAAGGAGAAAGCTGCTTTAGGTCCTACAAATTTCCATTTCAGGGCACTGATGTTTCCAGTACCTTCTACCTTCCAAAAGCAATGTTTTTATTTACTGGGGGTCAAAGTGTAGAGTTTAAATGGACACATTTAAGGAAAGAAGGACACATTTATGGAAAGGACATTTAGGCCAGGTTGTTCCACCATTGGAGAGACCTCTGCCCTTTGTCTTTCCCCAGACAAAATGAATGTTGAATGTGGGGGGTGTTTTATCAGGCTCTACCTGCCTGTAAGCAAAAGTGTCAGTGTTTCATTAAAAAATAAAGGTCCATTGGATGATGTGAGACAACATTGCATTCTCTGCAGAGCTGTAGAGACTTCTGATGGTAGGATCTTCAGGTGAGGGTTAAGACACAGAAAGGTAGCAATGCCAAAGGCACATGCCTGTTTGCTTGTACTCTTTAGGAGCACAAGGCTGTCAGCTCTGAGCAGTGACTGTCTTGCCCCTACACCAGCAATGGCACCTGCCCCTGGGGTCAGTGAACCTGCAACGTGACACCAGCATTTCTGGGACACAGATGGCAAGGAGCCTTCTGCAAGATCATGTCAGCCCTCACGCAGACCCGCAAATTATTTTCCTGGAAAACATGCAGTAGGCAACCTGGATTGTTTTAAAATGCCTGTTTCAGGTCAAAGCTCAATGCAACAAAATTCAGCTAGGTCATCCAAGACAGCACCCTGGGCAGTCACATATAAATCACAAGTTACAAGAGCCTTGCCCAGATTGCTGCAGGTGTCTCAAATGGCACTAGAAACTTGAGTGAGTCTGTGTTGGGTTTCTGGAGATTGTGATGTGAATGTAGATACATAAGTGTAGGAGTATTAGTGTGGAAGCTGAACTCTCTGAACTCATACATGTGTTGCTCTGAGAATTCAATAAGGTTAATAGCCATTCTTTACTGTTATTAAAGGCCTTAATTTTTCTTGTCAGAGAGGTGATAGCTCTCAAAGACAGTGACAGCAAAAACTGCTTTCATTTTACTTTGAAATACTCTGATAAGAAAAGTATTGCTTTGTAAAGTCACCTGGCTCATTTGTTTTATGCCACAAATTACCCAGGCGCTCATTTGTGCTTTATAACCGGGATTCTGCATTAGCTCTTGATTAGAAGATCTGTCATCTGCTTTTCTGCAGATTCAGAAACATGAATCATGAGCGGGCAGTTATTGGTAAGGCTCCAGACCATTTAAAGTCACAAAGTCAGGGGAAAAAAAAAGGGTGGAAAACAAAAAGCATTTGTTGAGCAAGACCTGGGTGAAATTCTCAGAACTTCTCTGCCCTGAGAAAGTATCAATAACCATAAAATTTCACAGCCCCCTTTTTAGAACCGCAGCCTTAATGTTTTGTAGGGAAAATAAAGCTTTGGTTAACCTTGGCACTGGCAGACCTCATTAAAATAACAGCCTGTCACTTTCGAGTTTAAAATAACAGGGTTGTCAGTTTTATATTCAGCGGAACAATCTACGGTCTTATTCTCTGGGAAACACAGCGGGTGTGCTGAGGGGGGCTGGCAGCAGCCTCAAGACTGAGCAACACTGCCATCTCGAGGGCCCCCCAAACCCAGGGTGCTCCCTGGCAGCTGGGACAACGCGATGCTCAAATCCTGCTGCTCAGATCCTGCTGAGTCCATGTGGCACAAGCCTCACTTTTTAAAAAGCTGAAAATTATCCGCCGTCAAGTACATGGTGGTTTGGCAACTGCTCGGCATTTAAATTTATTTTGTGAGAAAGTATGGAAATGTATAATGTATGAAAAGAAAAAATTTCCATATAGAGCAAATAAAGTTCTGCCTCACTTGTTGTATAATCGAAGCAAGTCACCCTCACTGAGGTATCTAGTGTGCATTGAAATTTTGGGCACCTAATGAGCCATTCTAAACAAAAATGTGTGCCTAAGTTCCCTACATCTAATCAGTGGAGGAATGAAGGTGCCTTTAACAAAATGTCTGAGAGAGAGCCTCTTTAGCTAAACAGCTGGATAAGATAGAGGGAGCCTAGTTCAGTTGCTTATACATAAATGCCTAGTGCCTCCGAGATACCCATATGAAGATGAGAGAAGTAACAAAGGACACACAAGAGACACATCTTTCTCTGGTGACAGTCCCTAAAACTTAGTTAACTGCTTTGCATTAAGCCCATTTTTCAAGGAAAACTGTGTGTCAGTTAAAATAGCCAGCTGTCCTATACTGAGCTGCTTGTGACATATGATTCTTGCCCTGACTGTGACACACACGTGTAGCAGACATATAAACATAATGACTTACTTAGAAACAGTATATAATATGTGCTTGCTAGCCTAGTCCTCTTAAACAAATTGTTGGCTGTTAGTCTTAGAATGCTTTCAGATTAAATCCCTAATGGACATAAATCGATGTATGAAAGTCTGGCGCAGTTTTCTGCTGGTATGGCAGGACACAAATCAAATGGTGGTGAACAGTTTGTTCTTCCTACCTGGCCATGCCCATGATGAAGGGCATGCCTCTCACAATTCCACATGCAGCTCAGGTACTCAAGCACCATATCCACAAATCCATTATCCAGCTGCCCACCATTATACAAGGTCTACATTGTTTTTAATAAAGACTGCAAGGGTGCTGAGTGCATGGCTGGGTGTCTTAGACACTTCTAGGGCAAAGCAAGCAGAAGGCAAACAAAAAGCTTGTCTGGTTTTTCACTGGAAAATAATGAAGAAGTGGCATTAGTTAAATTAAATTAGTTAAAAGTTGCTTGTGAATGAAAAGACAAAGGAGTCTGTGACTAAAGAAACTGAACAGACACAAACATGGATCGTGTTGGCTGCTTTCATGTCTGTTCTCTGAGACAAAATGTCAGACCTCTTTCCACTCACTGTCTGTAGCTGTTCTGTCAATGTGACACACTGGCAGAATATACTTTACATACACAGCCTGAAGTCCCTGAAATTACAGCACCCCATCACAAGCATCTACTTGAAACATCTGCTAAGTGTCCTTGCTGCCACATACAATCCACATTACAACATCTGGGGTGACACCCTGGTACCCCAGAGAAGCAACTTCCAGTGAACAACCAGAAACATTTGCACATTTTTCCAGGTCATAAAGGTTTAATTCTCAATGGATGTTGCATCAAGATGTCTCTGAGCATCCACAAGGAGAAGGTGTTGACAGAAAGGCGAGCTGAATATTCTGCTTTCACTTCAAAAGAAAAATCTTTCCAAATTGCAGAATAAACAAGAAAAAAATGCAATTCAAAAACATCAGGAAGAAGAAAGAGACGTTAATGGGAAACATTTCTTATTAACATAAAGACTTCATATTATTTTATTTCATTTATTGCATTGAACCTACTTCTGGTTTGTGTTAATTTCACCATCTTTGAACATGATTTTAGCATCTTCTGATAGTCCTTTATCTTTGGAAGTAGGAATTATATGGGTGGGGATGATAAATCTGGAGAGAATATGAGACGGTCTTGACAGGGGAAGATTTGGCAGAGCAGGATGAAAAGAAAAAAAATGAATTTACTTTTTAAAAATTATTTTAGGGACTCCACATTTAAAATTTGCTTTTTGTCCCAAATTTCTTTTGAGCATACTTTATCTCACTGCCAAAGAAGCATTCTTCCATCAGAATGATTCCATTGGCAATTCCAAAGTGATTCCATTGGCAATTGTCTGCCACATTCACAAGCAAGGGTCTTTCTGCAATCTTTCATGCCTTAGGAAACTGATATTCAGCATCCTTTTATTTTTACATGGTATATTCAAAACTTACTTTGAATTCTCATTTTATCCAAATGTCCTGAAATAAAGCAAGGAATGCTAGGGTCTGATTCCTACTAAAGTGACAGGCTTGCTTTTAGCTCGCTTCATGACTTTGGCATGCAAGGTGAGTAAAGACAGAAACGTGAGTCAGCTTTATTTACCTTATAACTGAGCCCATGCTGATAGGCCTGGAACTGAGCTCATGGGTGCCCTTCCAAGTTCTGCTGAGGAATTGCATGACATGTGTGACTGACTTGGTTGTGTAAGAAGTCAGTGGCAGAAATACAAAATAAACTGTGTTTCTCAATGTAGGGTGTGTAGCTATACCATTCCAATAATTTTGGATATGAGTTTCTCTTTGCAAATTATGCAAACATTTAACTTTTCTCACTTATACAGTAATGCCTTTCTTCTGTTAGCAATTATAGATCAAGACTAGGCTATTTTAATATCCATTTTTTTATGTCCCAAATAAATTAGAAAATTTAACTCTTTGCATGGTTCTCGCTGTATCTTTTTTCTTATGAGAAAGTATTGTGCTTCAAAACAAGTTTCATACCTCCAAAGTAGCTGAAAAAAGGGTATTTCAATATAATATCAGGGCTATGTCAGGAAGCTAACTAGGGAAAATCAGGCTAGCTACAGCCAAAGATATCCAGCTGCCTTAATCCCTATAAATCTCTACTAGAGCAAGTGGAAAGAAAATATGTAAAATATCAAAACTGCATATGTCTCATATTTAAATGTTTCCACAGAAGTCTAACCAAGCTTGAAAGTTAATCTTTAATTCAAAGAATAGGAAATACCGAGGAATCATTTACAAGGCCACAGGTCACTAGGGAATACAGTAGTCTGACTTCATAAATCACAAGCAAGCAATGTTAACTGAGTCCTTAGTGGGTTCTATCTCATTTTCAAGGGTCTGTACATCTGTTACATAGGTTTCAAATGCTGGTGGCGATCAAAACAATGTACAGAGAAATATGTGTAACATGGGAACTAATAAGAGAATTTCTGTGGTCATGCTTGACAAGGTCCCAGAACTGAAGCCTCTAAAATCCACAGGCAAAGTTTAACATGTCATGGCAGGCATTAGATCTCCTAATTCTATTCTGCATTTAAAGTTATATTAAAAGTACTCCAAAGTCATTGCCCGCCCAAATACTCATCTCATTCAGAAGTGGCCATCAGGCTACTAAAAGAGGAGGTGAATCAATCAGTGTTCAGAATTCCTTTAGCAAAGCCATCAGACACCACACTGCACTTCCAGAGACTTTCAGGATGAGGTTCGAGGAACCAGTTAGACAGATGTGCAAACTCCAGTGCTAAAAACTGAGGATTAACAGAGGTCTGTCAGACAGCAGGAAAGGGCAAGACTTCAGAGACTGAGTCCACAAAAGTTGTGTAAAGCTCCATGGTGAAATAATGCAATAGGAAGCTGTGAGGTGGGAGATAGCTGTGAAGGGAAATACCTGAAGGACATAAAAAACATTTAAAATGCACCTGAATCGAAGGCATCTCAACAGGCTGTAAATGGTTACGTTTCCCTAAGCTGTAGTCATTTCTACTGCTGCTGCCTTTTGTGAGTCATGCAAATGTCTGCTTCCCCCCAGGCTCTAAAATGGGAATAACCCCTCAGGAGGATGCCTCTGAGATTTAATTAGTTGTCATTTACCAACGATCCTGAGTAAAGTAAGACTATTTTACTTTATCCAGTGTACCTTAACACAAATTTTAAAAAAAAAAATCTGTTAGGAAGTTTAATGATTTGTTATCTAATGTAGAGTATGCAGACACCATTTAACATCTTCAGAAGCGACTGGGGAATGGAAGTCCTCATTTTGATTTTCAGGGAGTATCTGGAGAGCATGTGCAGCATGTGAGCTGTGAGAATCTCTCTCCATCCTTTTGCTGGCTTCTATGGAAATGAAAGGCTTCTACTCCAAATTACAGACCTTAGAAGGGTGGGGGGGGGGGGAGAATCACTTTCCAATAGGTGTTGAATCACTTGTTGAAAACAGAAGTCTGCAAGTCCTAGAGCACCAGCTCTAATTCAAATATGGGCAAAATCTGAATGTAACTTTAAACATCTGAGTTTTGAATAGCTTCACATAACTTCCAGCAAGCAATGAAGTTACTGCTCTGAAAGCTAATTACTCACAACCAATATAAATCAGATTACTTGTGTAAATAGTTATCCAGGCACAAGCAATAATAAGAAAATCTATCCCTTTGACTTTCATGTTCAGCGAACTAATATTTATGGATTCTCCACCCTATAATCTTCCTTCCTTACACTTTCTATAGAATTTCTCTATTCTCACTGTGTCCTAGCAGGAATTTACACACCATGAACAATGGGCAGTTTAATTGAGTTGCTTGTGCTGATTAGCTGTCCCAGTAGGAACCTTGGGGGTTTTACCCTCAGCATGGACCAAAAGGGAAGAAGAGGGATTGCTATCTCCCCAAAAACGCTGGTCCTATGGACCAAAGATATCAGAAAGGACAGGCATCCTGAGACCATCTCCACTTCTGCCAAAGCCTTGCTCACAGCCTGTAAACTGGAATTTATTTTTTGGCTTGACAGGGCTCCCCTATTGAGACTTTAAAGGCTTGCAAATGCCACTAGGATCTCATGTGAAAACAAAGCAACTAGGGCTTGGCAAGGGGTGTGGAGGAGATTTATAAGGTGTCTATCATGGCAAGAAACACTGTCAACAACCCATAGAGAAAAATACTGTCCTACTTATTTCTTGTGGATGAAAATTCAAACAGTGCTTCTGAAATGACATCCTCAGCTGTTTCTATCTCCTGGCTTATAAAGTGACATTCCACAGAGTTTAAGAATGGCAAAGCAGCATAGGCCATTTGTGAGGAGAGCTATCATGTCCTGAGAAAAAAAAGATAAAAGAGATAAATAGCCGAGTACAATATTGTACCTCAACAAGCTAAAAGACAATCTCAAAACTGAATGGAGGAATGGAGAGCTTTTATTTCTTGGTTTTTTAAAGAACAAAGCTTAGCGATTTCCTTTAAAAGCTATTCAACAAGCTCCCCTAAATCCTATTACAACTTAATGTGAAATGCATCTGTTTCCATAAGAACAACAGTGGCAGCATTCATCCTTTGTATTCTGTCCTTTGTTGTTTTTTCTATCTATTCTTGTAGATTTCTCCATTCTAGTATACCATACACAAAACAAGAACTGATAAAATTTTAGTCAGAGCATTTATTTATTAAGTTGATGCTGGAAATTCAGTTTGTTCCTGCTTGCCACCTGAATCATGACAAATTAAATTATTGCTCAAGGACTTTATAAGGTAAAGAAACTGTTTCGATACTGTCCCAACATTTCTTGCATGCGGATTCTGTATTCAGCTACAGATATTTACCTGCACATAATAGCAAAGATGAATACAGTCTCTGCACGACTTCTCACTGTAACTGAGATCCAAATGTACTGCAATGTATTCAGTCCGTGTATCTTAAATCAGTTCAACATCAGCTCTGCACTGCACCATTTTTTCAGAACCTGTACATGTAGCTGTCTATATAATATTTTTCTAAGACACGACCGAGCTGGTGGGTTTATCTGATGTACACTATTTAACTGAATTCACATTCAGCAGACTGTGAGACATATTAATTCTTAAAAAGGTGTATATTTAGAAAACCTTAGACAAATGGAGACTAGGAAGCTCAAGATGCAACATGCTTTTATTAATGTTTTGCCTGTGGAAAAAGGTGACTTTGATTGTTTGTATGTTCTGAACTCAAATGCTGGGTGTCTTGTTTTCAAACACAAGGAAATTAAATTTTAGCACCTTTAGCTTTTTTAACCTTCACCTTCATCACCATTACAAATTTATACAATGTATTGTTTAACATTATAATTAGTGTGGCTGATGTTTTTTAATCTGTTTTCCCTCTCATTCTCTCTTAATCAGGTAACAGACATTAAAGAAAAGCTAAAGCTCTCTAAAAAGTTCTGGTCAACATTGCCCTACACAATCTGCAAGGATGAGCGAGTGACAGCCGGTCCGTCCGTCGAGGAGGACTGCTGGAATGGCCACTCCAAGGCGAGGTGAGGTGGACCCCTCTCCACCCCACCCAGTCCAAATCCCCATCTGGCCTGAAGCTCTCATGAAACTGAGGATGTTTCACAAAACTGTTTATGAGGGTGAAACAGAAATGGGGAGAACAAGTCATTGTCCACACGTCGCTTGTAGCCAAGGTTACTTATTGTCAAAGTGCCATTAAAGCCAGAGTGTGAGTCGGGGTAAATGTGCACAGAGGGTCAGCATGTGAAGGCAGAAAATGTGCATTGGTTCAGCTCCAGAAAGATAATTTATACTGAGATTTCAAAGAGCTCTTTAGGTCCATTTAGCATCCCTGTGTTGGGACTGACAGCTTGTGAAGCAATTGCACTCTCGGGATACCATACTGGGATGAAACAGAAATTGGAATTTCAACTCTACTTGTTATTGGCTGGCAAAGCTTAGGGCTATTTACTAGGGGGGAGGGGAACCAAAAAATGAAAAATCACCACCAGAGAATAAATGTAGCACTCCTACTTATCTTGTTTAGAAGATTTGACCTTATGTTACCTCTTCAGAGATAACTGTGATCATCTGCCCGTGTTTGTGATGAGTTTTCTGTGAGTTTTAATTTTGAAGTTTACTTGGCCTGGCTGCAGCAGAGCAGGAGCCAGCAGATGAGCAGGTGTCTCCAAAAGTCCCAGTGTGGATTCATCAGCTGACAGAGGAGAGGATCTGATTATCCCTGCTGAGAGGGGGAGGAATTGGCTCAGGGACCATGCCAGGGGCATGGTTTCAGGTGTGCAGCAGTATCCTGTGCTTTTGGGTAGACATGAGGAGTGGAGAGGTTTGAGTGTCTGGTGACAGCTGAATCTCGAGAGAAGTGACACATTCTGGCACTCAGGGACTGGAATCTTTATTTTCCTTTTACCTGAAGATACATATGAAGACAGAATATAAAAATGAGCCAAAAAGAAAAAAACAACCAACCAATCAAACAAATAAACAAAAGAAAAAAAAAATGAGACAAGCATGTAAAATATAAAAACAGTGAAAATAAGACAACATAGGAAAAAAACTTAGAAATGTGCTCAGTGCCATTTTACATGGATGTATGGATGGACAGATGCATAAGTAGATTGCACCCACCCCAACATCTCATCATCCATTTTGTTATCCATCTCATCTCCCATTTTGTTAAGGAACACAGTTTACAGGAGGATGTTTCACACATTTTTTCTTAGCCTTACTACATAACCTTCAAAGGAATTAATTTTACAGACGGGAGGAGGGGGCTGTTTGGGATACTGCTAACCCCTTGAATCCACTTATGGATGCATGTGAACAAATCTGTCCAAAAGCATGAGCCACTGCTTAGTTGCTAAGTCCCAGATCCAGAGAAAGCCCCTGGGGATTCAGAGAAATACTAGGAGGAGTGTCTGGCTATTACAGGATTCATCATAAAGGAACGGTGTGAAGAGAGAAATAAAAATGTGTTGTTTCTCTTTCTCTATTTTATCCTTTCTTGTTATTGAGCTTTGAAAGACGTGAGTCCAGGCCAGTTCACTGCCAGTAGTTAAGCAGAGTTTCAAGGCATCCCAGCTAAATGCCATGAGCCACATCAGGGTGCATGCATCAGTAAGACATATGCTACTCTTTCTACAAAAGAGCAATCAAATCCCTTAATATCTATCTATTCCTCCTGGTTTCCATGCTTAACACCAGTGTGTGTTCCACATCTGGCAAATACTTGGCAGCTCTCTTCTGCTCCTGCACTGAAGAGTTTGGCACAGCTTCCACATTTGTTGGGAGTTAAGGAGGTACATTTTATGCATACAGTTTTTCACCCTTCTTTTGCAGAATTTGCCTTATGAGAAGCCTGGTATTTTTCATTATGCTTTCTGAGATTAATGTTCTGGAGAGAGAAGAGCAGTCCTCTGTTTATAATCTCCTTGGTAATTGAACACAGATGTTTCACTGAATGTAGAGTGACAGCTTCAAAATATCACCTGAAGATACCATTTCAGCAGGTCCAGCCACTGCTCCTCTGCCCAGTTTCTGTTTAATATCCATTCACAAAGGAAATGTATAGTCATAGTCTTAGTAACAGAATTCAATAAATGCTTCAGGTGGAGGCAATAGTAATAAATCAGAGAAACACCACAGAATGCCATGGCTGTATATGAAAAAGTATTAAAAACAATATTGAAAATAACTATCTCTAAATGCAAAATTACCTCTTGGCTGGTGGACAAAGACTTTTACTGCAGCATAAAAATAAAAGGTTTCCTTGATCAGACTGATTAGTATCAGATATCAAATACTAGCTCACAAGAATGAGCACAGCAAAATCTGGCCAGTATTCATATATATATATATGTGTGTGTGTGTGTGTGTTCACTGTGTCAGCTGTCATAAGCACCCCTGTGCTATATGAGGAGCTGCATGTTGAATTCCAGAGAATGTGACAAAAGCCTGTGATAGAAAAAAAAAAAAGAAACTTAGCCACCTCCTGTTTTCCTAGACATTAATACTATAAGTAAGGAGACAACATGGTGTTGGCTACCATTGGGAAAGGAAATTATTGCTGGGGATTTAATCAAATCCTGTTTTGGAATAAAGAATTAGAAACTTTGAATTGCCAGACAGACATTATACCTTATGTTTCACTTTACACATCACCTTTTGATGCTGCTTTTACAGGGCAAAGGAGTTACAAACCTGAGATCACAGAGAATGAGAGCTTGGCTTTCTCCTGAGAGAGGCATTACACCAAGGTCATTTGTGGTTATTACACTCCCTAAATATCACTTTGCTGCCATGATTAATTTACAGTGACACCAGGTCACCAACTGAAGGTCGCCAATTCACAAGTAATCATGGGCTAACAGAGTCATCCATTTGGTGTTCTGGAAGGGTGCACTTGGCTCATTGCTGATCCTGTACAAATAATGGTTTTAATCAGGTCACATCACGTAGAAACCAAGTGCTGTGGAAATGGGAAAATATTTATTAGACGAATGAATCTCTTTTTTTGAAAAATCCATATTAAAGATAATAATAGCTACTTCAGACAAAGTGCCTTTTAGAGAGATGCCCAGCAGGGCTTCTCCATCATATTTGTATTCACAAAAGAACATAATTTCATGTTTAAAGAATTAACATCTTCTACCAGATGTGCAGAGACAGATTTCTGAAAGCTATTTAGGATCTAACAAACAACATTAAGATCAAACTTTGAAAATTTACCTCCGTCCCTACATGCAATTAAATTCTTAACAGCTGATGGCATCTTCACTAATAAGTATTCTTCAGAATTGAGAAATTTTCCCAAGAAGATTGATGGAAAATCAGGCTTTAGGAGTTAAACCATGTCCAAGGTATTAATCCTTGACTATATGACTTACTGAAGTAAGAACAGCAGCCAAGTCTGGAACTCTCTGATGTTCAGGAGAATAACCTTGAATTGCTCCAACCAACTCAGCCAACTCATTCCAACCAAAGCATCTGAGAGATTGTGCTCATCCACTATGATCCTGGTGCTCATGCTCACCAGGACTATAGACTGATTAGTATGTCTTAGCTCTGAAAAGCTGTAATCCATGGAATAGATGAGACCTGCATTTCCACAAGGAAAACCTATCACTCCTCCAAATGGAAGAAGAAATAGAATCATATGAGACAGAAAAATAAACAGAAAAACATAGAGAAAGGTAAGGAATAAAGGAAAAATGAACACTAATTTTCAATGTCTAGCTCAAAACTACAAAGTATGTCAGCAAAGCAAACACAGGATAGATTCTCAGCTGTCCTGATATTCTCTTCTTCTTCTGCCTCACATGTGGGAGTGTCTGTCTACTTCTGTGGTAGAGAGCTTTTAATTTCTAGTGAAATTCAGGAGGGAAGAAAGACTCACCAGATCAGTGTTTACCCAGAGAAAGTTGCTCACTGCTGTCCAGCAAAGCTTGCAGTGACAATGAGCTGAGTGTCCTTTGGCTGGATGTAGGCACAGATAACTGCTTAGCACCACTAGTGAAAGCTGGAATAAACCACTTCTCAGCAAGTGTGAAAACTGCCTATTCTTAATTGATGTCTCTAGTTTATTTTTATAACTTAAAAAAAACTGGCAGTGAGGCATCTTCTCCTTGTGTCTGCTCAAGCTTTTCTCCAAGATGAAGGGAAAAAACCAAACTGAAAATATCCTGTGGGGATTACCTCCTGAGCAAACAGAATCAGATGAGGTGAACTAGTTAGCCAAGCAAGCCAATTTTCCACTGCACTTATCTTTCTGGACCAGATGTGACTGTCGAAACCCAGCCCAGCCTGAGTAAGCCTGTGCTGTATTTTGTATTCTATTGCCTACAATTCTGTGCACCTGGAATACCTCCAGTACTGCCTAGGTAGCATGCCCCAGTTGCTTGCAGTAGTAAGCAGCTGCTGTGGCAGCAAAGTATGGAGAATGTGGCCCTTTAAGACAGATTATTTTTAAAACTGAGATGCCTCCTTTTTTTTTTTCTTTTTCTTTTCTTTTTTTTTGGGGGGTGAGGTGCCAGCTCTACAGACTTTATGTATATGACCTGAAAGATTTATCAATCATTTTTAGACTTGAAAAGGAAGCAGACACCATGGAACATTAACATGTTATTAAAAAAAAAAAAAAGAAGGGGAAAAGAGAAGTGGTTTTAAATAGACTTTGTGGTATTTGGCTATGATGTGCCAAAAGACATCTTTGCTGTGTCTGCTGAGACAAGCAAGAACTGTGGAAAGGCTGAGAGGAACAGAAAGCATTAATATTTTAGAAAACAACGTAAATTACACTAAAATTTTGACATAGCTGAGCAAGGAGCAAACACCAGAAAACAAACGGTATTGTTCAGCTTCTCTATACTCAGAGGGGTATGAAAGCTTGTTTCCCTTTTTTTTTTTTTTTTTTTTTTTTTTTTTTTTTTTGCTAGGAGGATGGAAGGAACAGACACTGATTCAGGTTGGCACTTCTCTTCATTTATAATGGGCATACAGTTCTTGTAATGGCCAGGTCTACAAAGAGATCATTAAGGAGAGCAGAAGCAGCAGCAAAGCTTAAAATTCACAAGGGTGTCTCAGCTTACGGAACTGCAGCAAAAGCAGCTGTGTTCAACAACTTTGCCCAGCCAGCAACAAATCTTCTGTCAAATCATGGTCCCAAGACATGGCTTCCTATTCGGTGTGACTTAACCCTACCTCACACACATCAAAATGTTTTTGTCAGAACATGTGTTGGGCTGCTTCTCCGAGGCTGCCACTCATGAAGCACCTTGGGCTGCATGTTCTTGTGTCTGCATCAGTCCTTTAAAGAAACGAAAACTATTCAAAGATATTTCATTCAATATAGACTTTTCTGACTTCCCCCCACCCCAGCCCCCCAAAGAAGCAGGTGAACTAGTTCAGTAATGAGGGCAGAATCCAGCTGCACATTCAAACATGTAAATTCGGGTACTTAAGTATGGGGTGGGACAACAAAGAGTGTGTTGCCCATGCAGTTGTAGTATCACTGGAGATTCTCTGGGCCATCTGGGATGAGTGTGACACAGGACACTGCCTCCCCTCTGGACCAGAGCCTGGGCTAAAACTGCTTGAGCATTTTTAAAAGCACCAATGTTAAGGTGCTGGAGAAGACCCCCAGTATCCTGTCAGTGTACTCAAAGAGGCAGTTTTCTACTGGTTCAGTAGGTAAGAGTTCAGGTAAGTGCCTGAACTCTTACCTACTGCTATGTAAGATGGTCTAAGTAGTCATGACACCTTCTTGGAACTGGGAAATCAGACCCTGGACCTACTGGATATTCAAAACGCTACTGGAGTGGCGGCATGACGCCAAGCAGCCTACATCCAAGGGGCTAAAGTGGCATTCAAGACTCAATTCAGCTGCCTTAAGAAAGACAAACCCTATAATTTTAGATGCCTCAGATGTCCAGGACCTCCTGCTAAAGCCTGCAGATATGATCCAGAAAGCCTCACCTTTCAGAGCTCACCTTTCAGAGCTAGTGACATGAAGAGGTGGAATAACTAAGAGCATTCAAATGGCACCAGCTGTCTATGTTTACACAAGGAAATCCCAGCAGATGAAACATAATGAACGAGTCATTTGGCCAAAGGCACATGGGACTCTAACAGCTGTCCCTGCTCCAGTGATGAATAAACTCCTGACTAGCTGTGACTGGATCTGGTGGTGGCTAGATCTGGTGAGAGTGGGACTCTGCTTATGTGCAGACACTTGCATTTGAACATGCAAGATTTGGTATGTGTGTAAACCTAAAGATTAATTTTCAGTCTTTCTAATTCTTTTGATATTATGTCCTAAATACCAAGGGAATTTAAGCATCCAACTAACTGTTAGGCAGTGTTAAGGCCATGGATTTCTTGTGACCTATGTCAAGTAAGTGTTCCTCCCGCACCTAAGTGAGGTACACTTACCAGGAATGCTTTGGGGATCACCAGATCCTGGGCAGATAAAGCAAGGTGTGTGGCAGCTTGACAAAATCCCTGAATGGGCTGCCCCGTTTAAAGTTAGACGATACTGAGAAGGACATCAGATGCACACTAGTCACAGTGCAAAATACAAACCTTCATGAAATGCACACACCAGAGCACTCTCTAATTGCTTTAAGTCAGTACATTCTTCTTTTATTATTGATGGTAAGACAAAATTAAATTAGACAGAAATCAGTCAAAGAAAGCCTGTGAGCTGCCCTTCAGAGCTATCCTTAGCTTGTCATGGACAGCTTGCAATAAAGAGCCGCTAACCCTTCATAAACAAGGAAAGCAATCCACATGAATATTTAGCAATTTCAGATCACTTGTAGCTACTAACAGCTTTGGCCATCATCATGGACAGGATACAGAGCAAGACATTCATCCTCTCTGAGCCAGTAGTTCAGTTCTTACATTCTTGCTTTTTTAATCAACTCCACCTTAAAATTGCTGATTTTCTACTAGGCTGAGTAATTTATCTACAGCAGCCCTTTCATTTGTAGAGACATGTGACAGATGGAGATGCTGTTCCTTTGCAGTCCAGAGCATCCCTGCCTGCCAAGGTCTCCATCCTACTGCCTCCAGGCAGCTCTGCAGAATTATTTCCTATTCTGTCTTTAGTGATTCATAACACCGTGGCCTGCAGTCTTCCATACTGGGGGAGGTAGCTCTGTGTTCTCACCATAGTAAATCTGACCACAGGAGTCTGGATGGGATCCCCACAGCAATGTTATTTCTCATCATGGTACTAGTGAAACAACAAGACATGCAGCTTGAGGCTGCATATTTTGGCAATCATGTTTGGTTCTTCAATGTTCACACACCCCCAGGATTATTCTCATGTAAGCCTTCAAAGGCCACTGCTGGCAAATGAGTCTCATCTTGCAAAGTGAGGACCCATTATGCTGAGACTAAGCCCTTCCTTGGTGCAGCAAAGCATTTGTTGTCTTGTGAACCTCCAGAAGCAATGCAGAGCTTATTTTCCCTTCACCATGACTTCAACAGAGAAGTTCATCTCCCTTACTTTCACATTTATTTTCCACAGATATTTATTTTTCCAGACCAGTATGAACATGCTGTCATCAACGCCAAACTTCAGTGCTGGTAGAGAATTGGGCATGCACAAGAGTGATGTGAAAAACTCTCAAACTATATTTGGTACCAGGCACCATGAAAGTTTGTCTTTAGTAGGCTATACTGTGCCATCATTACTTATTGTCTGAGCACACGCACACAAGGAGTCCCACAAACATCAGTAGGACAGCCTGGTATGCAAACTAATTACAAAATAAATCATATCCTTATAGAGAATGTAAACAAAGGGTAGATCTGCCCCAAATCCCTTGCAGCTTAAATATGAGACAAAGATAGTAGGTAAAGACAGACAAGAGAGAAGAGGGAAGCCGTGATGCACTATTTTCTCAGGGTACCGTGCCAGCATAGAGAAATAATGTCAACCTTTTTTCAGCCTGGCAGCTGTAAAATGCACAGATAATTTTTGACAGAAATTCAAAGCAGGAAAAAATGTAGCTTTGCAAATGCCTACAAGGAGACCTTCCTGAGGACAAAGAGCAGCAGGGGACAGAGTGCATCTTTAACAAAGGGTAATGGAGGTTTTTTCTGTAGGATGATTGGAAGCATGGGCTGCTTTTTGTAGGGGAAAGATGTGCAAAAGCACACTTGCTGCCTGCGAGCAGCCTAAGATTGCATTACTCAAGGTCAGAGAAAGGAATGCTGCAGTAATCAAGAAATTATAAGGTAAGAGCCTGAATAAAAGATTTAGATTTGTGGATGGATAGGAAATGCCATACCCTAAATGTTATGCACAAAGTACATGAGACATGCAAGCATAGCCTGGTTTAAATGAATAATGACCAAATCAAAGAGAATACTGGAGTTTGGTGAAATTATAATGCTTTTTATGGGCCTGGATGTCATGTAGGCTGGAGATGTTGTTCATGGTGGTCTAAAAAAGAGATGCAAGGAAGAATTGGAGAAGAAAATTAAGTGCTCTTTTAAACTAGGAAAGCCATAACACCTCAAGATAGGCTTCTAAACTGTCTCAGAACAACAAATATGCTATATACAACAAAGGACTTCATATTTTTTAAGCAGAAAGAAATAAAAACAGGAGAATGCACTGTTAGATGCTTAATTTAGTGTGCAGCCATTCATGTCAGCAGAGGATATGAATATGTGGTGACTTACTGCTGGCTTGCGAACCTTTTCCATAGTTCACACAGTCATTGCTCTTGCTGGGGAGTATATGGAGAGTTAGGAGGTTGAAAAACTTAAATCCTTTCTGCTCCCCATGCAGCTGTACTACTAAACAGATCCTTTGGAGTCAGTAAAATTAAAAACTATATTTTTAAAACAGTTTTAATGTATCTGTTTAAGAGCTGCACATTGAATTTCTTAGCACATTTCATTTACTACACAGTGTTTTATTTCTGGAATTACTGTGTCTCAAACTAATCTTTCATTCTGCTCTATAGATACTTACCTGAGGTTATGAACGATGGCTTGACCAACCAGATCAACAATCCAGAAGTAGATGTGGACATCACAAGGCCAGACACCTTCATTCGACAGCAAATCATGGCCTTACGTGTCATGACTAACAAACTGAAGAACGCGTACAATGGGAATGATGTCAACTTCCAGGATACGAGTAAGAAACCATTAACTGTAATTACATAACTGTAATTTTGGAACCCATTTATAAATTGGCTCTGTTGCAATGACTTTCTGTGGTCTTTGTGCTCCGCGCTGCTGACAACATAAAAAGTCTTTTTCTGTTCCATGAAATTCCAGTTATATAATTGTTTCTTTTTCTTCTCCTGCTTATCTTCATGTTTAATACATCCAGACACTGAAGGCTTTCCATAATGCCAGCAGTCTGATCCCTTTTCAGAAGAGCACTTAATCACCTAATTAAATCACAGTGGGTTTCATTTGGAAGCTTTACTGAATGAAATTTAGCGCCACCAACACGTCCTCATTCCCAATGTGTTCATCCCCACTGGGGTGCCAAGGGAAAGGGAGAAAAGGGATGGAAGCTGTAACCTATAGCACTCACGCTGTTTCCCTCACTCCTTTGTGCCAGGTGACGAAACCAGCGGCTCAGGCAGCGGGAGCGGCTGCACAGACGACATCTGTCCCACCGAGTTTGACTTCGTCACCACCGAAGCACCGCCTGTCGACTCGGACAGGAGGGAGGTGGAGGCTTCAGCCACACAGCCTGGCTGGTCACTGCAGACATTGCTCCTCATCTTCCTCAGCCTCGTACTGCAGAGACAGTGGAGATAATCCTGGATCTAGTCAGAGAAACTGTGTTTTAGCTACAGAAACAGCCTACTTTCTTCTTTTCTTATACTCTTGGACAATGGACCATGCCACAAACACTTACAGTTTTCTACAAGACAGGAGTTATTGCAACCTGCTTCCCATTTTAGTTTTCCCAAAGAATACCAGGTGCCAGACTGAACTGCTTCCTGCTTTTTTCAGATATCTCTGAAGACAATATCCACTCTTGAGAGAATTCTTTCTCAATCCTTTATTACAGGAGAATTTCTGAGCTTCATTTCCTTTTATGCTGCAAAAGGGAAAAAAGATCTTACAGTGTGTGTTTTTCCCCAGTGAGAAAAAAGACGGGGGAAGAAACCAAGAAAGTTTTCTTTCTGAATCAAGCCTGACTCAAGGCTGCTGCATTTCAACAGAATATCAACAAAACAAAAAAAAAGACAAGAAAGGAACAAAAAATGCAACCGTTCTTCACTGACAGCCAGGTTTCCTTTAGGAACTTCTGTAGAATGATTCAGGTCATCAGAATGATCACTGTTACAGGGAGGAAGGCTGGATTTTTTTTCCCCAACACTAAAAAAGTATGTCTCAGCAGTGAATGTCTTGCACTCTGTCTGCCAACCACATCAGATTGGTATGAAGGTAGAGAAGCTGAAAAATAACTTAATCTTTTAGTATGGTAGTAGCTCCACTAGCTTCAGAATGTCATGTTACAGTTGCTTAGGATTTGAATCTTAATGCCCAGTAAAAATATGAGTAGTAGCACGATTTCACCTAGTTTCTTTTAGGATTTATCCATGTTATAGAATTGCCACAGTTTTCCACTTAGCTCACCCCTGTGAGCTCACCAGCCATGATAGTAATGTTAAACAACTCTCTTGACCCCTCACGGGTTCAGACAGAAAATAATCTCTTGTGATGTAATCTTTTTCCTTTTGTTACTGTTCTGACATCGATTAGAACTTTTTGCTACTATGTCCATTACCCTACCAAGACAGCAATTCTCTAATAGACTAACAGCAACCGGATCAATAGTGTGTTTCACACCTAACTACATCTTTCATATCAGTTAATTTCAGTGCCGCAAGGATTTCTTCTACAAAACTTCAGATCAAACAAATATATAGTACTGACATGGAGATTTCTTTCACTTTTTTAGTCTTAGTATGATCATCTATTTTTATATATATAAATATATATAAATCACAGATTTTAACTTCTTAATTACGAGCTCAGGGTTGACACTTCTTTATAAGAAAAAAAAATGTTTGGTCAACCAACTCTTCTTTTTTTTGCTGCTCTGAAAAGTAACCCTTTAATGACTAGTGAGCATGAAAATCAAAGAAGAGAATTTTTTACATATCCAGTTGTCCATTTCCTAACAAGTTTGCAGGTTGGTGGAGAAAACCTCTCTCATATGTGTGTATTTGGTGGAGGGGTGGGGGGGAGCATGTGAGTTTGTATGATAGGCCTAGAGAAGGACATGGATGTTAATTGTGATGGTAATTGTACTTCAGATTCTTCAAGGATACATTGCTTTAATAATCATTGTCTACATGGTTATGGTCTGGGATAGAGTTTCCCTAATTTGCATCTGGTCATAAAACCTGAGGTGGAAGCTGTTTGAATCCTGGACAAATGTGTGTCAACAATTAGACATCAAAATCTTCCTTCTTCTATCAACCGCAGACAAAGGATTTTTGGGGCAATTCTGCGTGGTGTTGAAATGATTTGCCATAAATTTATTTCCTGATTCTTACGTTGACTCTGGAAATGGTGTACACAAATTGTGGTAACACTGTAAAGCCAGCCAACCACATTCCAATTTAGCAGAGCAGGTAGATCGTATCCATTGCAATTGCTTTTTCTTGTCAAATTATGATTAGCTATCTATTTAGGCATGAAATTAAAATAGAAAACACACAGCACATTAGAATAAAGTATACTTAAGCACTTTTACCAAAAAGTATTTACAATCTATTTATATAGTATGTCTAATAACAAAAAGCATAAGTTTTGAGCCACTTGTATTCAATTCCTTTTCTTCCCCACTTGTTTACTTTGAAATATAATGATAGATAGCATCATAGAATCATAGAATCATGGAATGGTCTGGGTTGGAAGGGACCTTAAAGATCATCTAGTTCCATCCATTCCCCCCCTGCCATGGACAGGGAGGCCATTCACCAGGTAAAGTTGCTCAGGGCCCCATCCAGCCTGGCCCTGACAGGAGGTCTGTTCTTCTGGAACCAGATGAGTTTGTCACTGTCTAAGTGGACAGATCACACGGGTTTTACATGGCCATAGCCATGTGTCCTGCTTCTCCAAATGTTCCCCCTGGAGCAGATCTTCTGACTGAGCATTTACTGTGTCTAGGAAGTTTAAGCCAATTCTTGTAAGCTTTTTCTTTTGCCCTGGTACGGCAGGTATCAAGCAGAAGGTCTTTGCTTTTAATTTTTTTCCTGAACGTGCAGTTTTCTACAAGGAGAACCCTTTAAAAATCTCCCCTGATCCATCTCTTCCTACCCATCTCCACATTCTCTCTACATCCTCAGCAACTTTGTTTCAGGAGAAGTTAAGTTTGATTTTGATTTCTCTGGTTGTGTGTTTATTCAGTGGTAACTGATTCTATTTCCATCTGATTATTCTGGATCTAAAAGCTTATTGACAGGCAAAAGTGTCCAAGCTCTCTGATGCAAGTCCTGTGTTGTACTTGCTCCACTCTGCTAGTGAAGGAGCTGGTGGACTCATCAGGTTGTTGTGTTAGCCTTGGCACACATGCAGGTGATCTGATGACTGTTTTCAGCTGGTGCAGCCAAGGTGTGTGTCCAGGGTGCTCTCATCTATTTGCAGACCTCCATGGACTTTTTGACAAGGAGTAAGTTGGATCCTTTTGGACAAGGAGTAAGAAAGAACTAGGGGTTCACTGGAGGTGCTCATCACTGGAGGAGCTTGCCCTGCTCTTCTTGAACTGGATCTTATAAACTGCTGCTCAAACAACACACGGGCTTAATCTTTGCCAAAATGTGATTCTTGCGGGAGTTCTGCCAGAAATTTTTGTCTTCCGCATTATTATTTCTCCTCTTATTTTCCTACTATGCATGGTGAGATTTTGTCAGGAGATGGAGATGCCTTTGCGTGAAGTTACTGTGTATACATTTCTTTAATAGTCCCTAAAGGTTGAATACACTCTTCATACATCGCATTTTTCTGAGATTAAGAGAGCTATTAAATCTGCAGAGAAAATGAAACTGGGAATGAAGGAGAGAAAAGAAAAAGCATTGATGTTCATAAATGTGAGAATCTACATAATTTCCAATTATTCTATTCACACATCCTTTGCATCCAATAGCTCTTCTTCTGAGGTAATTTTTTGGTGTGCCACAATTTAAATATTTCTGTTCTGTTAGCAGCAGATAAAGTAAGAAAGTATAAAAAAGACAATTACATGTTCAAGAAAAAGGAGCTAAGTCCTAAGGAAAAGTCCTTTGATTGTGTAAACCCTCTATGCTGCACAATCTAGAAGTTCTTCACATGTAATGTTCTTTTAAAGCGGAGTCTAATAAAAAATTAGATGCAATGAATTACATAATCATTGCTGTAGACCCCTGTGAGGTTTTATATTTTCGATATCAACTGAGTTGGTTTTGCATCATCCCAAAATTTTTCATTTTCTTTGTACTGCAGATTTTTCTACTGATGACTCAGTACACAGTACTGTAAATGCAGTGCAGACTACCTGAACTCTGTCCAAACTTAGGCATTTCAAAAAAAGACAATCAGAAAAAAAAATGAAAAAAGAGGCTAGATATTTCCTGCAAAAGAGGAAGAGGAAAGGAAACTGTGCCTCGGTGTTCTGGAAAGGGTTGATCTATCCCAGTTCCCTAAGAGGCATCATAGACCTCTGTCCATGGAAAGCTCCAAAAATCTGAGTCTCAGATGCACAAATCATCCCAGTTCTGTGGGACTTTTAGGAAGAATGATTCCCACAGATGTGTGAACCAGTTTGAGCTGCTTCCATGCAAAATGTCTTTACTGTGCATGTGACTGAGCACTGGCACAAATTGCTCAGAGAGGCTGTGGAGTCTCCCTCACGGGAGATATTCAAGAACCATCTGGACACAATCCTGTGCCATGTGCTCCAGGATGACCCTGCTTGAGAAGGGAGGTTGGACCAGATGACCCCCTGTGGTCCCTTCCAGCCTGACCCATTCTGTGATTCTGTGATTCTATGAGCTGGAGCTGTTCTTGGCAGGTGGACTCTATATGCAGTGTCTCAGTAAGCAGCAGTTGCCTTCAGTTTACTAACTGATTCTGAATCATTATCAAATGTAACTATACTTATTCACTGAAACTTTTATTACTTCAACATAAAAAATAAATTACAGCACTGATGCAAGTTGTGGTTTTTGTTTTTAATTTGCTCCCAAAGATAACCCATTAGAACTGAATACAGAAAATTTTAGAATGATTATGCAGGTTTCTATAGATTTCATTATGGATATTAAGAAGAAATACACATTTCAAAGACCACAAAACTATGTTTACTATATTAACCCACAAATGTTCAAACCTGATAGAGGAGAATGGATAGAGTTAACAACAATGGAATGTTACATAAAATTGAGAAAATCCATAGTTTTAAAGGGAAATTCAGCAGTCAAAGGCTACGTCTTAGTGTCAGTACTGAGATTATGTTGTCAAAACACAATAGACTCAGCAATGCCTACTTTCAAGAAAAATAGGGCAGGTGATGCACTGAACAATGTTTCAGTGGCAATGTTTTCATTATAGCTACTCAGATGGACTGTGAGGATCACATTAATATGTGTAATTATGACTCTTTTTGGATAAGATAATGATAAAGACCAGAGTACCATGGTAACAGGGTATGAAGGATAAATGTTATGATAGCAACAATTTCTTCATCTGTTAGACAGTATAGGAGGCATAATGGAGAATTAAAAACTTTGATTTTTAAAATAAAGTTTTGACACCAGACAAGAGTGATGGTCTCAAATTAATGTAGTCTGAATATTTTGCAACAGTCTGTCCTATTCAAATCTGCTGACAAATACAACCAATCACTTGAGGGTAATTTGCCTACGTAACATGAAGTGCTCACTTACAGTATCTACTTACTTTTTCTACTAAGCTGTGTAAAAAGTGTATGATTCTGATTGTGCATCATATGAAGTCATAAACAGACTTCTGCATTGCACCTGTGTGAAATCCTGGTGCAATGACAAAGCAAATGAGAGCTTTGTCGTTAACAAGGATTTTGACTAGAATCAGGGAGAAAAAAATAAGTCCCTTTTTTTCTGGAAGTTGTTCATATGTGGTTTATTTCTGACTCTTAATAAAACAACAACACTGTCCATAAAAGAAGTGACGTTAGCATTGTCACCTGCAAGTTTTCAACCTTTGCTCCAAAGCAGTTGCAGTCTCTCTGCCTGGTTTCCCCACAGATGAGGTCTTTGGACTTTCCAGGGGTTCAAGAAAGTCATATGCATTTGTCCACAGCTTAAGGTCTACACAGTTAAATCAGACAATTTCAAGAAAATGGGTTGGTATTTCAGTCAGCTCTTATTTCACCTTTATATTTAATTATGTAGCATTGATAATTAACAATATAACACACATGAAAGGCTTTTGTTTCACACTGATGAAAAAAACCTTCTTCCTTTTCCTCCTTTATTCTGGCACCAAGAAATGTGTGCAGCTTAATACTTAAAGCAGTTGGCAGCATCTGGTGTGTAGTTTGTTTATTAAATTCAGAACAGCTGCAATACTAAGAGGAGTTGTCTTTTTCTTGAGAGGGAATAGGGAAAGAGTTTGTCCATTTATCATTAGCAAAAAAGATGTACAGAATGTCGACTATTCATCTTAGATATAGCGGAGGTCCATCTGTCAGCATTTCTGAAGATGTTTTAAAGTCAAATTTCCATGGAAGACAAATCTACTCCCACTAAAACATAAATCAGTATGATTTTCTTCCATGAAAATCATACAGAATATGTGGCTTTCAGTTCCAGCCATTGAGGAAGTTAGAAATTTGATTTCTCTAAAGTGGGAAGCTAGCCATTTAGACAACTCTCCTTCTCTCGTCTCCTGCAGTTCTTTTGTAGCTCTCCAGGGCTCTCCTGAGCCCCCATACAGATTGTCTGAAGCAAGGAACCTCCTGGGTAAGCAAGTTGTCCCTGCCAACAATGGAGTTTGTTTTTCCAAGATGAATAGAGAGACAGCTGAGGAATGAGTCAGGGCAGAGTGACTTCCACAGTGAGACCCTGCAGATATATATGACTGTGGGGGATTAACAATAAAATCAGGTAAGGGACACCTGGAGCTCCTCACATCTGTCCAGCTCTTTTCAACCTACTGCCTGTGAATTTTCAGTGTAGTCTGATTAAAACTATCTACTCATGGACATATCAAAGGCACAAATATTGCTTCACAAGTCAGCAGTGCTTTGGTAGTCTGCTGCAAAGTTTCTCTCTCTCTTCTCATTTTCCTGGTAGACTGTCTAATTCTGTATCTTTCAGAGTTTGAGGAAGAGCGTACTGCCTAAAATGGATTTCTGTGTGTCAATAGTCTGGTTTTTTTGTTCCTAAAGTGTTATCTAGGCACAAAAGTTGTTCACATGTCTCATCAAATTTACTCAATTTCACGATGCATCTAGTGAGTTTTCTTCTCCAGCCTGAAAATGACACTTAGAGGAGGCTTTGGAAAAGGTTAACTCCATTAACCCTCTAAGTTTCTTAGAGGTCTCCCATGCTCCACTAAATACCCCAAATACCAGGTTACAGGTGGACAGTGCTCCTTCGCATCCATCCTCTCCTCACTCCTCACCTCAAAATATCATTCTGGCCTTGAAAACTTTTCAAAATAAGTATTTCATCATTTCAGCCAGTACATTTAAAAAGAAAAAAATTTGCCTTCTTGTTTCCTGATGGTAAATAATTCTAACTAATGCTTCCTGTGTGCCACATGTCCTATCTGTCTTTGAGTCACCAGTGTTGGCTATGACAATTTTCTTCTCCAGGCTGAACTGTCTTTTCTGTCATTTTTAGCTCACTGGATTTTCTATCTCCCTTCACCAGATTTCTGCGCCTTTGGTAGCAACTAAAGCTTCTATTTTCAGACAGAGGAAGTAGCAACAGGGAGATTTGGTTCACTTATTTGGGAGGTTTCTGTTGGGCTTTATCAAATGCCGCCTTTAGCTTTTATTCTCTATTCTAAACATGCTTGTGTGGATGTATGTTCTGGATTATCTGACATAAATCCTGCTGACTCTTTTTTCCATCTATAATTAGAGCTTATATTTTGGGATAGTCATTTAGTTGTGGTAAAATTCTACTTCTTTCCAACAACTTCTGGAAACAATTCATATTGCTTCTGTAATTGATTATTTTGAGGTTTGGTGTTGGGTGGGTTTTTTTTGGTTTTGGGTTGGTTTTTTTTTGGGGGGGGGAGGTGTTTGTTTTTTTAGGTTTTTTTATTTTATTTTAACATCAGCTTCATTTCATTTACTTCACATATGGGCTACATGTATATTACATTGTGCACATGTAATGTAACTACAGATACATTTTTTCAGTCTTTAGATCACACAGAAGGAATTTAAGCAGTTGGTTGATCTAAGGGGTTTTTTTAAGAGCTACAGAGTGATGATCAGTCTCAAAAATTTGCCCAAAGAGTAGTCAGAGGACTTCAGATTTCAGCTTCATGCTATTAGTTGAGTTTGAGGCACCAGTAATATTTTGTAAATAATTTGTGAATATGTGCGTGTACCTGAGGGGGGAGACAGAAGCATCTGCATCTCTGAAATATTCTGACGCTTCTTTTCAACCTCTGCCTAATCTGAACACAAATCTACAAATGAGGAATTTGCATTCAGATGTTCAGGGAAGTCAAACTAAATAAATTGATGGACATTTATAGACAGACTCCCCCCAGGTTACTTTTTTTTGCTGATGAGCAATATCATTTAATTTCCACTAACAATTTTGTTACATTTATCAAATTCAAAGAAAGGGTGCTGTTTTAAGTAGGTCAGATTTCTTGGTTTGGGTATCAATTGACATTTATACATGTTTGTTAAACTTTTATGACTCCAGACATATGAACATTGCTTGAAAGCATGCAAATTGTTAGCTCTGGTTTTTATGCTATATTTCTAGATTAGTATTTAACATAGCTAAATGTGAATTTATAGGGATGATATTTGAATGCAAATCAAGTTTAGAATAAAATTAGTTTTAGAAATGGGGTTGGGTTGAAAAGATATTATTAAACTTTAAACCTGCTTTTCTACTGATCTGGTTCTAACATTTCAGCTTAATCTGGCACAACAAAAACCCAAAGCCAGTTTATATCTCATACCTGAAACTAAATGGTAGTTTAAAATTTGGGGGGTTCCAATCAAAATGAAAGTTAGAGAAAAATCCTATGTTTTCCCATCTCCAAGCATTACTTACAAAGATAGAATATTTAGCAGCATATGGCAGTGTGTGTGTATATATATAGCAGTATATCAAGGCAGGGTTTGAACTTTTAAGGGAAAGATTCTTTATGGCTTTGTAACTTCAGAGAAGTATTGTACCACAGAAATAGAAAAATATATACAAACGTTTTGATACATTTGTGAAATAGGTTTCGCAGAACCTGATATTTTTTGTGCAAAATGCCTTAAATCACTTTATGTAGGGCTAATGCAATTGAATTTATTTCTGTATATAGCCTTTTATAGTAAATACTTCGGATGCAACACTAGACTTCTTTCCACTGCAATGATATACAGCCTTATGATTACTAACTGTAACAGAGAGACAATGAAAGCTCTGCTTTGCTAGCTGTGAATGCACTTTCAGTCCACTCGTAGACTGAGAGCTTGGAAGCAAGAAGTGGTGACAGTGCCAAGATCACCAAGACCTTCCTGATGGGCAATGCCTACATTCTCTCAATCCTTTGCAAATGACCCTTTTTCCCCTCATGCCATCTGTCTTCATGAAAATCAGCTGCAACTTAGGGCCTCAGATCATCCCAAGCACTTCAGGGAGCACATTGTCTTTGTAGCTCTCTAGTCAGTCAGTAGAGATGGGCACCTCCATACCTGGGAAGGAGATTGCCTCCCTTCCCAGCACAGGCTGCCTGGCATGACAAGGTTTGTCGTGGAGAAATCTCACTTAAGTGCCTGGAGGTAGATGCCACTAGTGAGACAAGAGGTCCAAACTTCACCCAGACTCTCTCCTGTGCTTTTTTTTTTTTTT
>WBNO01028401.1:103397-131878 GCA_013400575.1 Peucedramus taeniatus
GGGCTGGAGTGATGACCCTGGAGAGGAATTCCACCTGGAGAAGTCACAGTACAATGACTTTGTTTCTGGGCCAAACCAACCCTGGTGTAACCAGACGTACAACCAACATGCATTCTTTGTTCTGAATGCTGCCTGATACTGCTGCTGTGTTTGTATTCTTACACATAAGACATTGGAACCAGTCAAATATCCTAGGTTCAAACAGGAAAGGAGACTGCCTTCAGTGTACATATGCGCAAGGGATGTAGCTCAAACAGGTCTTTTCTGAAATCCCAGATGTCTTTGCAAGGCTGGTAAAAGCAGTGCACAGGGCTAAAGCCAGCTCAGACAGTTAGAAAGGATTATGATGCACAAGGCCAAAGGACAGGAAGCAAATTAATGCAGTGCCTCAAAGAGTGAGGAACTGCGATAAAGATACCCTTCGGGTTGAATCATTAATGCACTTAGTTGTTTGTCAGTCTCAGCCCTTACTGCATCAGTGAAAGGAAAATACACATCTAAGAGGCTGGTAGAGAAAGTGAGGTTAATACCTACAGGTTAATGCTGACAAACCACTAACACACCTTTTAAAAATAGCTGAGTGGTGTGACAGAAATAACTCATTAATAGCTGAACAATATTAAGCACAGCTTCATCTGTATCCCCCTCCATCTCTTGAGACTCCAAATGAGGAAATCATTTCTCATTCCCCAGAATACTTCTTGGGGGATTGGTACTGGAAAAGTGGCAGAAACCAAAAGCCCTAGCTGTGAAGCACCCATTTCAGTCCAATATTCTGGGCCTCCTGCTCTTCCACTTTGTTTTCCTTTTCCATTTCTGAGAATAGCAAAAGCACATAATGCATGTCAGGATGCATCTCTCTCCCTGTATGCACATTTATGTATGCATATGCACACATATATGTATCTCTAAAAATACAACCACAGACCAGTAAATTTCAAGCACATATGCTATAAGACAGTATTGGAAAGGCTCCATTTTTTACCACAATACTTGACATGGACTTAATGAGAAGAATACCAGGTAGGGACTTGTGCTTTAAATATGTTTATACCTTGTGTCTCTATAAGTGTTGTTGAAATTTTCTGAAATAACTGGAAAAGAGTGAGTCTGCAGAACTTAATTTGGCAACATCTGCTGCTACTAGTAAGGAACAGATAAAACCCACTATTTTCCAGATAAAAACAGCAACCTAGATGGTATTTTGGGGCTTTACTGGTACGAACGTCATTATTCCTTGGTTTCTATTTGTGCACCAAAAAAAACCCTGCAGAAACTCACCAAGCTTTTAAGAACCCCTACTTGTTTCATTTCAGGATAAATAATTGTTAAACTATGAATTTTCTACATTTATGGAAGTATGTTCTTTTAAAATGAGTTGGGTAAAATACTGGTGATCAAAACCATCATCCTAGTTGGTGGGTTTTTTTTTTAAAGTGAATTCATAATGCATGGAAAGTGGCTTTTACTTCTAATGATATCATCTGGCCCCCCTTAACTGAATTACAGATTTATAATCATACTGCCACTGTCCATCACCCAAGAATGACATGACACAATACCCAACGGATTACCCCTGCAGCAATTGGGTCTTTTTCATTTCTTTCTTCTTCACATACTTTCCTCTGGGAAGTTTTGATTAGTAGAAATGCATTCAGATTTCCCTGTGGATAGAAAGAAGGGAAGTGTTTGACATTTTCCAGGCAATCTCAGACAGTACTGCTCAGCCCATTGCTTTTCATTTCCCCCTGAGTCTTTACTAAGTCCAGTGCACAACAGTTAATGTGGTTTTCACAAAACAATGATCAGTAATGTAAATACCATTCCTTCTCTCAAGATTTATAATGAATTCTGTGTTTCTTAAGCTTGTTTCTCTCACAGTTTTTTATGTTAAAGATGATATTTGGAAATCATAGAACAGTTAAAACATAAACCATTGTGTTTCTGTTCATTAGTAAGAAAAGCTTGACTGCAGGGATATTTTGTTGGCAGGGTTGTATTAACAGTCATTTATATGCATATATATGTGTATATATATGTAGAGCTGCACCTGCTTCTTTCATATACCTTAAAATTACTACCAGATAATGAATGTTCTCCTATTAAACTCATTTTTTGTATTGCATCTTCCTGAAATATAGACATTAGAAGACCTTGCTGCTCAGCCAAGGCAATTTTGCCTGGTACAATATTATGTTAGTGGACAGAGGCATTTGAAAAAGTCATACATTTTATTTTCTGAATCAATACTTCTTTTGCTGCCTACTGAAAAATCCTTTTTTCGTGCTTACAACACATCTGAGAGCTAGAATAGGATTGTAATATTCAGTAACAGACTGAAACAATAACTAGCATTCTTAAAGATTAATTTTATTTGCCCTGCCTTTTGCCTGCAAACATTATCCACATAATGCTTTTCAGACAGATTGTACCTTGTTAGTTTCCCTGCTTCACAGTATACATACATTAATGAATATGTATTTCCATTGGCGACAGTGTAAGGCAAGTAATTTCTCTCATAGTGTTATTCTACAGTTCATTCATGTGCATATTTTAAATTTGCAATGGCTTGTTGGAAAGTCTAATTGATTGTCACTGACTACTAGCCAGAGTTTCCTTTTGTTAAGACACCATTACATAAACTTCTGATCATTACATGAGAATTCACTTCTGATTGTTAGAGATAAATTATATTATTTTCAAAATCACAGCAAACTCCTTATCAATGAATCTCCACTAAAACATTGTGTTAAAAATGTCAGAAAACACAAATTTTCCAATTGTCTTCATAATAAGAAATAAATAGATTTTCTGAGCTAAACAAGAAGATATATTGACCTTTATAGGAATCTTGCCATAATTGGCAAAGCATTAAAATATAGAACTCACGATTCACTAACTCTCTGTGCAGAGAGAGCAATAGCTCAGCTAAAAAATACCATATTGCTCGTCAGGGAAGCCTTAATTGATGCAACACACAAAGTCACTTGCAGACCATCTACTATAGGTATCCAGTTGCAGCAACTACTGTGAGATGTAGTAGAGGGAGTCAGACTCTCTGCTGCCTGGTGCCATGAGATTTCAACTCTCTATACAATCGACAGACAGAGACAGGGAAGCACATTAGCTCCACCTGCTGAAGCTACATATACTGAACGTTGCTCTGACTTCTCTCTGTTGACAGTAAAGAGTATTCATGGTCTGGCATCATGGCATGACCAGCTCTGTGAATGATTCATCACTATCTTCAGCTCAGAAACCTTTAAATACATGCACAATGCCATAGGAGGTGGTTTGCACTCAGCCCATTAATCCAAGTATTAAGAGACAGGTGATCAGAAGTAGTTATTTTTGGTGAGGTAACTAAGAGTATGGATTAAGACTTCCCAATGTAACACAATTAAATTCAAAGTTTAGAAGTGTTCCAGCAACCTGGACAATGTAATTTATGCTGTGTGAGGACTATGCAATGGAGGATCAGAAACACCTTCCCCAGCCTCTCTGGTCCTCCTCCCAGTGAAGCTAGTGAGAGTTTGCCATTGGCTCCAGTACCACAAAAAGCACATCTAACAAGTCTGATACTATCCATTTAAATCTCTGTTTATATCCTCAGTGTCTATCTCTCAAACAACACTGGTGACACTTACAAGTTCATAATTACAACAGAAATAAAGTGTGGGACTATCTTTTACACTGTTACTTAATATTCAGTACTGTATGTATATATCTACTTGACACCTCAGTGAAGACTTTGACATGCCTTATTCATTCTAGTTATTTTTATGGTATTGGTTTTGTTAGATTGCTTTCCCATATAAAAAATAAAACTATAACTGTTCTGACTTAAAATTGTCCAATTCATTTTTATCCAAGTTTTGTTAAATCTAAATCATGTTCATCAGTTCTTCTCTTTGCCATCACCCTTCACTCACACTAGGAAGGCAATGTATATTGGTGGTTTAAAAACAGGCATTTGATATTCTCTGATGGACTACAATAAATATCTGAAGTAAGTACCTGCCTCATGTCTTGTGGTTTCTTGTCTGCAGAAGAAAAGTGCTCTCTGCAGACCAGCAGTGTTAATCCTATGATCATCAGCTACTGGGGAATCATGAGGTTAAATGAATCTTTAAAATAACTTATGAGGACTTCATTCTACACCATTCTTTTTTTAGCTACATTTATGTGCCAGTTATATTCCCCTAAAATCTGTCAGAAAAGTGAAAAATATCATGGAAGTGTCCAAAGTCATGATATCTAAAGACAAATTTCAGGCAGGAATCCTTTATTTACTCTTTCACAAAAAGTGAGGTGTCTATACACAAAATACTTCTATGTCTTTCTATGTCTATACATAAAATACTTCTAAAAATTATAAAAATTATATTTGATTGTTATTTTTACTTATTTATTAGTTTCAAGTCAATCATATAGGAGCTAATGTAATGGTAGCATTTTACTGAAATTGTTGAACACTCTTGTTTTTGGTTGTTTTTTTGGTTTTTTTTTGGTTTTTTTTTTTTNTTGTTTTGTTTTGTTTTGTTTTGCTTTTGGGGGGGGGTGGGGTTTGGATTAGACTGCCCATGACCCAAGAGTCTTAAAATGTAAATCAGTCTTGGTCACTAAGAAATGTGGGATCTGGCAAGTTAGAGGGGTCTCTTTCTCTTTTTTAGTTTGGTTTATTCAAATTCCTTCAGTGGAGTCTAAGATTTCATGCTAAGTTTTCAAAGTGTCAGCGCAGCCTCTTTATAATTCTTCTCTTGATTAGGCTCCAAGTTTAAGGGGTTTGTTCAGATGCCTTCATAATTCTATCTGGCATCACTTGAAACAGTTTAAGTTAGCCAAGGCATCTGCCCAGAGCCAGCAGACATGACACAGGACCTGCAGAGCCCTGCATCCTTCCAGACTGGCAATTAGTTGTCCAGATGGGATGGTCTCAAGAACCTTGAATGAAACTAAAGGCCTATGTTTAGGCAAAAGAACCAAATTCCTAAATTCAGGTGAGCTGAATCCCACTTTAACCTGGTAAAAACCTAGATTTGGGCAAACTAATCTCACCCTGAGAAGGGGTTTAGATGCTTAAATAGAGGCAATGTTGCCGTTCTGGGTATGGCAGGGTTTGGTTCAGCTGCCTGTGTTTACATCTTCTAGTTCCACTGCCTTGGAATTTCTAGGATATATCGAAAAGCACTGGACACTTTTGTGAGGCTCAGTGAGTCATAGCTTGCATTGCATTCAAGGTATCTGTGCGTAGCTGGCAAATAGCAGAGCAGCAGGAAATCCGCGGCTTCCTGGGATAGCGGCTGGAGCCGGTGCATGGCACGCCGAGCATCTCCATGGCACTGCATCACCTGCCTCTGGCTGCCCACACCAGCTCTACAAGACAGAGGAAGCCTGACACCTTCTGGGCGTGTCTATCATTGAACTGAGAGAAAACAGCTCATTTTTAAAACAATTCCGTGAAGAAATTGTTTGGGTAGAGTTGGGAAATGTACTCCTTTCTTTAGAGTGGACTGCTGGGTTCCCCATTCTAAACGAAAACACTGCCTTTTCAAGGAAGAAAAAAAAGTATTTTACAGTGTTCAGCCTCTGAAGAAGGCTGAAGAAGGATTTCCATCTTCTAATAATTTTTTTGTATTCTTTATCTTGCTAACACAAAACAAACCTTGCTGTGCATGTTTCCTGACAAGGTTAAAACAATCACGTCATAGAAGAGTTTAATGAAATCCACAATTTAAAATTGTGGTACTTCCTTGAAGAGACATTACCTGAAGCAGTGCATAGAGTCTTCTGTGAATCATGAAAAATCTATCTGACAACTAATAACTTCTTTTAATTATTATTCCTTTCCTGTGCACCTACGAGAAGATTCTGTTAATTAATAGTACCTCGTTTTAAATCCTGCTGGAACAGAATGAAAATGTGAATTGCTAGGGGTTTGATTCTGTTAAGTGTCAAAAATTTACCTGCCTATTCAACCACTGAATCCTTTAGTCTAGAAATACTGTCACAACCATTTTCTCTGCCAAATTTCTGATACTTGTTTCATGACAGTATGAAACATTGCAAGTCTATTTTGATTATTTTGTCTCATCAGAATGCAAATAAAATTCAAGGAGAATGGAATGTGAGAAAGTATTTTTAAAAGTGAAAATACAACCATCTAACTGTTTGGAAACAACAGATGCTTTTATTTGAATGGCAAGTAAAGGTTCTGGTTGGTTCTTTTACAATTTAGAGATTATATTTGAACACCAGCCTTAGCACTGAAATTATATTGATATACTAAATTCTGAGGCTCTGCTGAATTTATTAGCACTCTCTTGGTCTAATACACTACTGAGCCTAATATTACATTTCCTCTGTGAAATGCATATCCATTTACCTGAATGTTCAGGTAGTGTCTCTGGCAAACATTAATAAATCCAAATGACTGTTGAAGTTAATCCAGGGAAAACTGTGGCCTAAGAAAATGTTTTCTGACACACTGCTAAGGTCAGGCATACCAGAGAGCCATCAGGTACAGATTCCCAGCCAATGTAAAGAATGTGCAGGAGATGAGTTCTTGCAATATGAGGTAAATGCAAAATACCTCCCCTGGGATTGGGATCTGCATGAGGAATGAAGTTGTCTTGTAAAGGGAGGGATGATGGCCCATTTTTGAGCAGCTCATGTGACGGGTGATGCTCACTTCTGCCATCAGCTCCACCTGTCCCAGCCCAGCCCATGGGAGGGAGCAGAGTGCTGGGCAGCCCCTGCAGGCAGGAGCTCTGGGGACAGGGCAGTGAGGGAGCATGAGGGATAGGAGGGGCTTGGAGAAGAGACCAGCCTACTGCAACGAGACGTCTTTGATACTTACAGTTACTTCAAAAAAGTTATTTTATGAGATAAAGAGCATGGGAGAAATAGGAGAGTAAAATGAAGGAAGTCCAAGAGCTACAGAATAATGGAATTAAAAGGAAAGATTTGAGCTGAGTATCAGTAAAAATATTCTTAAAGTAAAACAGATAAAGATACTTAGTCTGGCTCCTGATTTTAATTTTTGTGATGAAGTTTCTCTTTTTTCTGGTTAACGATTTTCTTCAATAATGTATTTTTTTAGTTTTGATAGAGATATTAATTAATTCAAAACAATCAATAAAATTATAAATACAGAAACTTCTCACACACTCTTTATTAGATGTTAAAAACTTCCATCTTTCAACTGTAACCCTGACTATACTTAAAACAGCAGAGTATACACAATACAAATGGTTAGTACATGGGACAACTATTTGTGCTACTCAATTTATGAGGCTTCTTTAAAATACAGCCTAGGTTTAAGCATCATTCTACTTTCCCCCACTGGAATGAATATTAATGGATAAGTTAGAGGAGGGTGAAATAGATATATTTGACAAGCAAGGCAAAAAGAGCCAAAAGGACAAGGCAAGCAATGTGGAAGAGAGGAGGGAGACTGGAGCAGTCTCTAGAGGAACAAATAGAAGTGAAATCTCTGGGCACCTCCCAGCAGAAAATAGAACTGGGACAATCCTGCACTGCAATGCAAACATGCTAGAAATTCAGACTGGATTTTTTTCTTTCCCCTACTGTTGTTCCCTGAAATACTGAAATATTTGAGGGACTCCTCCCTGAAACAATTTCAAAGATCCTTAACCATACCACAGGCACAACTGAAAACTAAGGGATTCTATTCCAGGGCAAGCAGCTCCACTACACATTCCATGAAATGTGGAAGGAAAAAAGTCTGACATCCCCTGACTGCAAATTGAATTTACTGACACTTTTCAGGCAAAGGCAATATTCCAAGTAGTCATTTTGTTGCTCAATAAATTCCCATTCCCATTCACTTTGCTGTGTAAAACCTGCCCCTTCCTTGCGTCCAAATGAAATAAATCATGGAATATTAGAGAAAAGAAGAGAGAGCAATTTTGTGAAGTGCTACTAGAGATGTGTTTTCCAGATAAAAACCATACCAATATTGAGAGACTGACAGCAACTAAAGCAAAAATGAGTGTGAGACAGGCTGTTGTGATGGGCTGACACAAATTCATCTGTCTGAAAAACACAATTAAGAATACATCACAAAAGCACAACTAGCAATCCCCAGACCAGGCTGAAAAATTTAGATATAGGCAACACTGAAACGAAAAGTACCACTTTTTTCACTCCCTTTTCAATTTTAAGTAGAAATATACCTTTTATCTTTATGTTTGTCTGTCCTAGCACAGCCACCAGGGTATACTTCTTTCATACCAGCAGATAGACATAGTGTAAATGAGCACTGAGCTCTGTAATCTCTCTCTATATGTGTCACGTCTCTGATCAAATATTTTTATTTGTGGGGTTGATTTAAAACCAAAAAATTCTGTATTAAAACAAATGCTCTCATTGCTTTTGCAAAATCAACTTATCCGAAGATTACACGTGGAAAATGTCGGAGGAAAACAAGAAAGGCTTTTCCTTCTGTTGAAAAGTCCAGCTTCTTCTTTCCTCAGGAAGGATTGTGCTTTGCCTTCACAAGTGCTATTTTTCAAAGCCCTGAGCTGAATTCTAAATCCGTGAGGTTTGGCACGCGGAGCGGGTGTACACATCTGCACAGGAAACAGCCTTTCTGCAGCTCACCCAGGCTCCGTCCCCAGCCTTGGGGAGGACGTGTGGCCGCCTTGGGATGTGACAGGCATCCCAACAGCCTTGGAGCTGCTCTCAGTGGAGCTGTTTGTTCACAGACAGCCATGCCAAGGGGACCAGTGAGAGTGCAGCGTGTCGAGCAGGAGTGCACCTGCCAGCCATGAACCCGGCTGTTGACGTCGGTCCTGAGGACTGGGAGTAGATTTGGTGTGCCTCTGCAAGGGCTGGGAGTAGATTTGATGCCCCTCTGCAAGGGCTGGGAGTAGATTTAGTGTGCTTCTGCAAGGGCTGAGCACACCAGCTCTCCTGGCAATGCCCTGGCCCTGCACAGCCCACTGCAGCACCACTGGAAGAAGCAGCTCTCTGGCAAGGTCTCTCCATCCTGAGCAGCTACTGACCACAGGATGGCAGAGTGAAAGAGGGTGAAAAAATTTGCTTGTACAAACCGGGCTGGAGTTTGGAAATCTCTGGTAAAAACGAAAAAGAAACCCAATGAAGAAGGTTTAATAAGCACTTCAGGCTCTATCTGGAATTGGTAGCACCTAGCCCCAACAAAGCCAGTCACCAGCCTTATTGCTGACAAGAACAGCTTCTGAGTATTTAACGTGTTTAGCAACTTTTCAGTTAACTCAAGCAGAGGAGGCAACTGTGAAACCTTTACAGATACTTGAACAATAATGCCTCCACATAAATATGAAGCCACTGAAAGATGTTTTCAAGTAGAAGGCATGCAGGCAGGGAAAAAAAATTTGAAAGAAATCTCAAAAGACCTTCTTCTAAGTCAGAAATTTTAAAAAAATCTGGTAAGACACAGAATAGACCAAACAGAGATGGATGGCAGGGAAACAGGCCTGGAAGCAGCCTGGATGAAGCAATGAAATCACTCAGTGAAGGAAGCTGCAAGGGAGATTTTGTGGCCTTACCACTGAACATTTAAGCATTTGTCTCCCAGTCATAAATCTGCATAACACAACTCACCATTTCCAGAACAGACAGCTGAGCTCTCTGCTACACAGTCACAGAAAATCAGGAGCCACAGAAGGAGATCCATGACAGGCAAAATAATGGTTCTGGAAAGGATCTTTTTAATCTAATCTGTGAGAAAGCCTGAGGACAGAGATAGGGGCTGGAGACCCCATGAGTGCCTCCTTTATTCAGGCACTTGGAAGTGCTGGAAGGGCAATGGCTGTACTCCCCCCATACTTTCTTTTCCTCCTGCCTGTTGAAGTTGCTCCAGGGTTCATCAGTTTGTCAAGAGGCCAGAAAGAACAAGGCAGTGAAGGGAGGAGAGACAAACAGGGATGGATTATGTGATATGGAAGAGACCTGACTGCTTATTTGGTCTCTACTTAAAAGCTTGGTGTGTTGAGGTTTCTCACTCTCACAGTCAGATTTACTAGCTCTGTTACTATCCTGCAAAACCCATCTGTCCTGGCCCAAGGACAAAGGAAGCCTCTGAAGTGGGAACACATAGCAATGGTAACATCATCATAAGTGCATGATGAAGGATTCGTGATGAAGATCAGGACAAGCAAAATGACCTGCAGATTCTGCAGTTAGGTGAATACCTGGAGCTTTCTTTTTATATTTCATCCATACCCTGCTGGTCTTGGAGCATGGTTTTGGATCTAAACAGTGCAATGGTTAATATGTTGTCTTCATTTGTGTAGAGGTACTTTTGCTGTCCATGGAAGAAAAGGTGAATGCCCCTTCACAAGAAGAAGCTGGTGTGTAAAAAAGATGTGCACCATTGGTACCACTTTGTCTGGCCACCCAGGTCTTGGAAAGCCTGGTTTCAGTAAAAAGCCCTGGATAATGAATATCTGCTGTCTCTCAGCTGCAGGAACACTGAAGCAGAGCGGGACCATAGACACAGCTTTGTTCATTACCTGACTCAGTGCAGGCACCTGTGTGCAGGGCACATCATGGC
Organism: Peucedramus taeniatus; assembly: GCA_013400575.1. Taxonomy (NCBI): domain Eukaryota; kingdom Metazoa; phylum Chordata; class Aves; order Passeriformes; family Fringillidae; genus Peucedramus; species Peucedramus taeniatus. Next base: position 113,959 of record WBNO01028401.1, read on the forward strand.
TGCATGCACTGCACAACAGGGCACAGCCAATATTTCAGGAAAAAAAAGTTTCCTTCCTGGTAGCTGTCAGCCTACATGCCTAGCTCTGTAAGGGCACACCTTCCCTACTAAATTTAGCTGACAGACTTTCAGTCTGCTTCTTTTCTTTCTCTTTTCTGCCATTCACAAGCATAGGCATGTGTACGCCCCAAAAGAAAGTCAGTAATGGTATTGCAACTTGAAATTTTACAGTAATAGCCATGAGACATGGTAGCTTTATGTCACTTCTTTCCTAAATCAGGACAAAATTGGAACAAATTCCATTTCAAGCATTTAGCTAAACAAGCAGGAATGAGATTTAATTTCATTCAGAAAACAGGGTCTCACTAATTCCGTAAGAATATTTTCATGATAATCATTTTCACAAAAGCCCAGGCCATGACTGACAGAGATGATGTGACTTTCATCAGCTTACCACAGTGTCAAAATTTAGGCAACTAATCTACTGAGTGGCTCAGAAAGAGGCATTAGCTGCCCACAGATCCAGTACACTCAGGTGAGAGAGCGACTAACAAGTGACCAGAGAGCATTAAACTCCTCAGAAAGATGATCCACTCAAAAGCCCTACATGCAAAGCTGAAAGCTGCATGGGTCCAGCTAAGAAAAAAGGCTGAGGAAGGGATGTTTTTGAGTACTTCTTCTCCAGAGCTCAAATTTGTAGCTCCTGTATGCATTTTCTCAGAAGAAAGCAGCAATTCAGTAGGAATTATTTTAAAGGGGGGCTGGGGTGGTGATGATTACACCCATCTCAGCTTGAAACCATTCAGTAGTGCACCTCACATCTGTTAGCAAAGTGCCTTGAGTAAAAAGCACACAAAGACAGATATGCTGATCCTTCATCTGTCCTCCCTGGGCTGGACTGGGTGGCTGGGTAATTATGAATGTGAAGGGGAAAAGTGAAGGGCAGAGATGGTCCATGGGCACCACCCAAGGTTATGCTTTGCACTGATTTATAGGATGAAAATCCCAGGGTGTACTGGGCTGTGTGGAGGTCAGGGATACTATGTTTTCAGCATTCTTTCCCTCAGTTTAAGAGTCTGTGGGAACCTTTGAGCATCCCTCTTCATCTCACCCCAGCAGCCTCAGGACAACTTATGAAACAAGAGATGGTAGATATTTAATAACACCTGTATAAAACAGCAACAAAAAAAAGCACCTTGTGTTGTTTGGGATGAATGGAATATCAAAACATGTAAAACCAACCTTTACAGTCAGACTTGTTGCAGGATTTCCTCCATCCATCCTTTAAAGTGCCTGTGCTCGGTTTCCTTTCTTTTTAAGCATTTCATACAAAGCTGACCTGTGCTTCTTTCCTTCACCAAAGACACAACTTTTCTTGGTTGCTAGAACAATACTGTACTTTTTGTAAGAGGGAGAAAAAGAGCTTTCTGGTGTCACCAGTAATATTCCAGTAAGCCACGAGAGGGCAGGTTGTGCTCTCGATACAGCTGCAGATTTTTTATAAGCAGCTGTTAAGTCCCCTCACATTTTTAAAGCCCTAATTACCAAGCTAAGCTCCAGACAGTGAAAAGAGGAATGCATGGGTCTTTCACCCTAGTACTTGTTATGTGCATAGCATCAATCTGATGCCCTCATTGCTCTTCTTCTGGAAAGGAAAATACCTTTCCACTCAGTTTACACATAAGAAAACAACTCTCTTTTGCTTTACCCACAGGCTCTTAGGCAAAATCTGTTCTAACAAGTTAGCTGCTGTGCTACATTTTTTACATTACTCCCTCTTTCTTTCCTTCCTCTACCCCACTGCCACTGTTACCTGCCTATAACCAAGCCAGCTTGCAAAGCAAACCCTTGGGACAGGAGCATGCAAACCTCCAAGCTGATGAAGCTAGTTGGGCACTCTGTGACCCCAAGGAAAATTCTCATCCACCTTTGGAAATACCAGTCTAGAGTGCCTCCTAAATTTTGCCATCCAGATCCCACAAAGGACAAAAATGTGTCCATCTCCATCCAACAGCAGCTCGCTAAATTACTGTTTAGCATGGACTGGTGTGTGTTCTGGGCTGTTCAGCCTGGAGAAGAGAAGGCTCCAGGGAGACCTTACTGCAGTCTTTCAACATTCAAATGGGGCTTATAAGAAAGATGGAGACACATTTTTTAATGGGGCCTGTTGTTATAGGACAAGGGGTAATGGTTTCAAACTAAAAGAGGGTAGATTTAGACGGTAGATAAGGAACAAATTTATTACAATGAGGATGGTGAAACACTATCACAGGTTGCCCAGAGAGGTGGTGGATACCCCATTCCTGAAAACATTCAAAGTCAGGTTGAAGAGGACTCTGAGCAACCTGATCTAAAGATGTTCCTGCTCACTGAAGAGGAGCTGGACTAGACGATCTGGACCCAAAGTCTTCCGTGATTCTCTATGAAGACCCATAGTCTTGTAGTGCTGGAAAACAGCTGACAATTCCTTGAGAGAGATGCATGGAGATCTCAGACCTAGCTACCTTCTGTCACAGATCACATCAACTAATACAACACATGTGTAAGCTAGATCTCTGCAGACCCATGTGTTGTCTTCAGCACCAGGTAACACAAGTCCCTAAATAACACAACCCCCAAAAGTCAGCCTGAGTTGGGAACTAAGGTACTGAGCTGAGCTGCTGTACAAAACGTGCTTCAACCTTTGACATCTTGGATATAATCCAGGAACAAGTGCACTGGGATCCCCCAAAGGCACCACAAAACAGCAGAAATGGCAGCAGACTGCTGTCCACCTGATGGAGCAAAGGCCATCTGAGTGTGTGGTGAGCAAATCACAACTTTATTTGACCCAAAAAGTCCTCATTTTAGAGGTAAGTTTTGTGAGTTATGCATATTCAAAGCTAAGTATATGTGAAAATCATGTTCTTTCTAGTCGATATAGGTAGCATTTAGCAGGCCTAAAAGAAATGCCAGAAAATGTTACTAATTGATTTTTTTTTTATTCAAGGCTAAAAAAGGAAAGGTTTTATAAGACTCGAGACCCCACAATACACAAAGTCTGAATACTCCATTAATGTAATATATCAAGCACCAAAGCTGACAGGATCTGTTCAAGATGTCATTTGCTATGTAAAAGAACATGTTCCAAGATAACACCAGAGAACCACAAAAATGGGCTTCAAATCCTTGTCTAAATAAAGAAACATAAAGGGAATGTATATAGGAACGTTTAGGATGGGGTCTAGCAACTGCCATATCCAAACCTGATTCCCCATCTGCACATCTGAGTAATGCAAGCTGTCTTAGTCTTGTTACCTTGAGTCCTGCATCGTAGACTTTGGAAATTTGGAAGTTTACGTCTAGATTCATAGAACAGTGCATCAGAGGCAAAAAAGTTAAGTCCCACTTTCAACTTCTGTCCAAGGTCCCTAACACAGAGGTAAAACACAAGTGTCAGGTGTCAGGGAACTCCTTGTCTTAAATGTTAGGAATTGGAGTTTTGGAGTTTACCTACTGCTATTATCAACTTTATTGGAAATAACATACAAAATTAATCATGTTTCTGAAATAAACTGTAACCAGGGTAGTATTTTGTCAAATAGTATTTTGTCAAACTGCATGAAACATTTTGTACCTCAAAACAAGACTATGTTATTCAGAATATTTATTGATAACTGTAAAGTAGTACATTATTCAAATATAAGTGTCGAATTAATAACTTTCAGCACATCTTAATGCTGCCAAATGAAATCAAGAACACATTGAGGTGAGAAATTATCTTGGTCATTCAAGTTGGTTTTCTCCTATTTGGATTCTCAGCTGTCTTGATCTAAATCTCTAGAGGATGATTTACAAGTGTCACACACTCCAGATAACATTTAGTAATGAGAAAAATCTAGCCTGACTTGGGCCTTTCTCATATGTACCCAGAGACTTGACACATTACAATTCACAGGATAACAGGAAAAACCTGAATGAGAACAATTTAGTCAGCTGCCAAAGGAGTGTGTGATAAAGTCTCAGCTAAGATACCAGTAAGGCAATCAAGGTCACTTCCTACAAGAGCAAGCAAAGAAAGTGAGGGCACTAGGCCTCTCCCATGTACTTCTTGGGGCTGAAGCTCACATTCATCAGGGGTTCAAAACCTCTTCTGTGCCTTCGGTGCTGGAAAAGTACAAGCAGCAGAACAAGCACAGCCAGAGCTATAAGTGCTCCTCCAATTGTGGATCCAACCATGACAGCCCATGCTTGGGTTTCGTCAAGGGAACCTGGAAATATGAAACAACTGAAGTGAGGACAGCCCATAATTCAGTTTTGCAAATTACACAGAAGATAATAATATAATAATAAAAATATTTCCTACATGCTAATAATTATGATTGTGCAGCTTGGTGACCGACTGGCTCCAGGCAAAATTCATAACACACCACGTAACTGAGACACATACCAGAGCTGAAGATGCTTCCTGACAGAGAAGTCTATAGCTGAATTTAACTTCAACAATTTGTACAAATTTAAGTGTTGGGAATGGAAAAGATTAACATTGACAAGACAAAGAGACCATTCTTTCATCTAATTTGGCCAAAATTATGAATGAGCTAAACAATTCTTTCTGTAGTGACATTTCAAGACAGCTGCTTCCAAGCTATTTTGGTCAACAGAAAACCCTCAAATTTTTCTAAAGACCACAAAGCAGCCTACTGTCAAACTTTTAACTGAAAACATTACTTAGTGTGCTTCTGCTGACCAGCTCCAGATCGCATCTGCTGATTTTGAACCACTTCTGAAGAACCACTGTCTTCAAAGATAATATCGCTTATTCCTATAATAACATTGCTCCACTTGACTAAATATTTGTGTTGTCATCTGTGCTTTCAGAAGCAAAAATTGCCTGCCTTCCTTTTCTGAAGAATGCTACATATACTGAGATGGCAATAATCACGTTTGACAAAACAATCACAAAAAAAAAACCTGTCAAGAAGGCTGCACATATTTAAAAGTTATCTAGATACATGGGTTAGAGGAGACAGATGGCTAAGGGAGATGTCACACTGACTATAAAAGCAATTGAAAGTCTTGTGCCCCAATCTGCAGTCTTCAAAAAGGTTGAGTGCAATCATTCCAAAGATTAGTAAAGTCCCAAAATGAATTGTTTACTGCTTTATCACCTTTCAAGTAAGAACCAGCAATGTATTAATATATGTTTATTTCCAATGTGATTACCTGAAGTACAATTAGCAAGTTATTCTTTTAGCTGAAAGAGAAGGGTTTGGATGTAAAAGCTGTATTGTCTGAACATGGGCCATGCAGAGAGGAATAGATGCACTCCATCACAAAGAGCTAAAAATTTATTTCAGAGTGAGTCACAAGCAACAGTCAGAAGCCACCCATGTTCCTCTCCAGGTGCCTCATTACAAAGGGGCATCCACATTTGCAAAGCAGGAGAAGGGGACAGTAATCCAAAGGGAGGAAAACAAACTCCATAAGAAGGGAAGCTAAATTTTCAGGGAAAATTCTGGGGATGGCCCTGAGAAAAGCACTGCAGAAGCAGCTAGCATGCCTCTACAAATCAGGGCTCCCCTGCATGAATGCAGCCTGAGGGCAAGGGTTTCAATCTTTTGCAGTCTACAGATCTTTAAACAGTATCCACAGATTAAAACCAGAGATGTATGGTAAGCATTTAGAAGAAATTCCTGCCCACACAGGTTAGATAAGTACCTTATGCCTCTCAAAGTAATACTGAAATGGAGAAAGAACTATTCCGATTTAATCTTTGGAAAAGAGCTGAAGCATGGTTTTCGTGCAGATCTTACTCTTCTGCCTTTTACAAATATTTTAATATCTTGTTGCAAAATTTGGATTTTCTGCATAAATACTTTGCTTTCTTCCTATTTTGTGTTTGTCTGATTTGTGTCAAGGGTAATTTCAAATGAATAGAGAAACACTAAGGAAGATCCCAGCTATGGACATGGAAAATCTTTAGAATTGGGGGTTTACAACAAAAAACACCCAGGTACCCAAATATTATTGCTGGGAATTGAGCAGGTGAATAGACCTGTGTGTTTTATGAAAGGTTCCTTACTTTATATATGCCTGTGCCATGGAAAACTTGAGCTGTCTCATCATTTGGTCAGGAACAGCATCCTGGGACATACCTGGCAGGTCGATGGCATAGGTGTAGCCGAGCTGCTCGGCAGTTTGGAAGAGCTCGTCGTTGGTCACCGGAGGGAAAAAAGGGACCATGTTATACAGCCGGTTGTGCCCGATGGGGGCCAGCTCCTCAGGCCAGGCATTGTCAGGGGGCTTGAAACGCTTCATCCACTCATCAAAGATGGCATCAGTAAAGGAGTGAAGAACCTGCAAATCCAGGCGTGGGCACCCACATTTATTAAGCTCTTTCATAAATAGACCGCCTTTAAAACACGCGACAAACACACGAGGTGGCTGGCGCTTTTGAAAGAGAGAGAAGAGGCTAATCTAATTTAGATGGGATTTACAGAATGAGAAATCAGGAAAGCTCATGAGAAGACTAAACTGATCTTCTGCATGGGACATTTTGCTTTATGCACCCTTGTTGCTGCTTGTTCACAGTAAGATCTTTCTCCAGACAGTTTAACATCAGCTGACATCAAATGGGCAGGTGAATCATCGCAGGTGAGGAGCCCCTGAGCTCATTCAGGTGAATGTGCCTTTCAAAATTATTTTAATCTTTTTCATCTCTGAACAAGTAAGGAAAGTTGCATGAAATTTGACTCCATCATGGTCATGAGCATGTGCCACTAGCTCCACAGCTCCAGGTGCCCATGACTTCGATCAAGTGAGTTTATAGATCTAAAATTAACTAACGCAGGAAAGTTGTTTCAGACAACTATTACAAATGTCTGAAACTAATTTCTGATGCGCTCATGTTTTTTTTTAATTACAGCCCTGAAAAAAACTTGGAAAATATCCTATAAAAAATAATCTTTTGCACAAAATTACAACATAGTGAAATTAATTTCACTGTGTAAGAAAGAAACTGCAGGAATTAAAGAATTATTAAGGAAACAATCTGAAGAACCATTACAAAAGTATTTGGACTAATTTCTCAAAAAAAAAAGCTGTGAAAACTTAAAATAAAGGTAAGAAAGAAATGTATCTTCATAATATATAGATATAATATATAAAGAATTTATATATGTAATGTAAATGCTGTGGTTTACTCTAACAAAGAGGAGAATAAATTTGCACAAATTTACTAGGGGAGAAAGATGTATAAGCAGAGTCAACTACTGGCTTTTTATTTCCACAATGCTGTTTGTGCTGGTCGTGGCAGTGCAGCACTATTCCGATGCATCACTGAAATCATATTCTTTCTATTTCCCAAGACACTCTGACATTAGATGGTTTTCCTTTTAGCTTGTAAATTTTAAAACAAAGAAACAAACCACTCAGTCTACTGCTTTAAAATATCTACCCCCACTTTCACCTTGCCTTGTTTCTGAAAAATAAGGTTTTGTTATTGTGTGATATAAGCCATTTGATTTAGATACCACCTAATGAAATTATCCAAGGCAGCGTGACATGGAATAGCAGCTCTTCTCTCTAGGATCTTATTTTATATTCTACAAATTACCCTGAGATCTTTTTTCTTTTTATTCAACATTTATGCAGGTGTGACAGTGTTCAAGAAAAGATAAAAGATTCCTCCTTTTTTCTATTTAAAGAACTATTTCTTAGGGAATGCACTTTACTTGTTCTGCAAGTCTCTTGTGAGAAAGGTGCCTTTGAGCCCCAGCCATTGTCAATCATGCTGGGGGTAAAAGACATACCACAAAGATGGGATCATTGGCAGCTGCATGAGGGAGAGCACTGGTCCCATTCAGGAAGGAGTGAACCAAATTATGAAGGCTCAGCATCGGCGAGTCAAGGGCTCCATCTGGTTTATCAAAGCCCTCCAGCGCATTCCTGCGGATGGGTAAAAGCACCATCGAGTAACCACATTTTGCTGATAAATGTGCTCATAAAGAAAACCAGTGGCCCAGCCAGCTCCAGAGGAGCCGAAGGACAAACCTGAAACTGAAACTGGAATTGCGGAAAAAGGGGGGTCTGTCGAACTCCTGCAGGGAAAGGCACCTCCTGACATCATCCACGGTGGGTAGCTGCTCGCTGGAGCCGCGGGGCGGCCTCCGCCGTAGTGGCCCCTCATCAGTGCCATTGCACAGCGTGACCAGGCGGTTGTAGTCATCCAAACTGAGCGTGGAACAGGGAGAAGCACAAGTCAGAAGAAAGTGAGCACTTGTTTGTTGGCTTTTTCTCATGCAGTATAAAGAGGCCTCGGCTATACGTGTGAGAGAGCAGAGGTTTGAGATGGATACCTCCTGGGGCAGCTCAGTTCAATTCCTGCAGCCTGGGAGATGAATTTGTTGCAGGACTGTCACCATGATATGGTTTTCTGTGGCCCTGCATCCTCTGTGGACCATCAGTCATTTAGACTAAGAGTTACCAGGTTTATTGTCCACATAGAGAGGATGCTTTAGAAAAAGTAAGCGCAACACCCATCATGCCTTTTCCCCTCCCAAAGGCTTGGGAAGAAGTTTTTGTCAGGCAATGTGAAACAGAGTTTTCAATTTTGAATTGACAAACTTTCACTCCTGATTACAGACAATTATATTAACTCTTAACAAAAAGGGAAAATTGAAGGGAAATGTGAGCTGAGAAAATGCAACAAATGATAGTAAACAGGTTTTCACTTGCCATCCCTCATCCGCTTTAGAAGAAAAGCAAGAGCAATGCATTGCATCCTCTTTTCTCAGGGCCTTCAAGAACAAGTTGCAGGGGTTACCCAGTAACTAATGGGGAGCAAATTCTTTATACCAGAGAGAGAAAGAAGGAAGGAGAAAAACAGTATAGCACTGGTGAAACAAAAAAATCTGTTCTACTCAGTGTGAAATGAAACAGCATTTTCAGAAACTTTTGAAGTAAACAGAAGCTCTTCTCAGTTTAACCTTGGTGAGACAAAAGTTTAGTCACTTCAGTTTTCAAGGAAAAAACCAAAGCCCTATTTATCTTTGAAGAAAAAGTAGGGGCAAGACTTAAAGCTAACTGGTGCCTAAAGCTGGAATTTCAAATATCTCTTTAGGTATCCAGAAAAAGAGACTATTTTGAAAAATCCTGAGCTTTCAGTACCTCTGTGTGACTAACTGCACACTGCCCCTAAGCTGAGAGAAGAATGATGTATGGGTATTGTAACCAACAGCATTTTATGTCACAGCACCCTGATCCTGCATCTGAATCCCCTGCCAAAGCCCTGCTCTCACAAGAGTCAGCACATTCCCGCAGGGAGCTGGCAGCAAGCTCCTGGCAGGCTCTGTGCTGTTTTTCATCTGAAATCTCAGATATTTCAAAGTCAATCTCCAAACTGCATTAAATATATCAGGGTTAAAGTCTCGTCCAAAACAAGGTAGCAGACTTTCCAGCCTATCTCTAGCTTCCTATGTGCCAAAACAGTTTTCTTTTTGTGCTGCTGAGATCCGCTGGGTGTATGTTATAGAGAACCAACACACAGGCATTTATTTTTTAGAAAGATACTTGCCAATTGGGAAACTCTTCAGACTTTTGGCAGCCATAAATTGTCTAAATCAACTAAAATCCTGTACTAGAAGAATCATCCTTTAAAAATACACTTCCACAATACAAGAAAGTTTACACAGAACATTTACACATAAACTGATGGTAATTTCCAGCTTTAAAAAAGATTTCTCGGCTCCTTTCCTGCCACTCACTCACACTGAGAGAGCAGATGCTGAATGACAGCAAGGTTTTGTCCATACGTGAGCTTGTCCATGATACCCTCCTACCTGTTACAAACTACTTGCCACCGGGAGAACCTGGAGCTCAGGTTGATCAAGCCCGGGTCGTCGGGCCGCGATGCCCCAAAGAGCTGCTCCGTGCAGATGTCACACTCATTCCTGCCCGTGGCGAAGTTCCAGTACGGCAGCGCAAAGGACTCGTTGCCCATCAGGCGCTGCAATGGACAGAAATGCATTAGTTGGGAATCGGCTCCAAAGGAAAGAGAAAGAAAGGAACTCCTTCAAGCTGTTTGACTGGATATTTCACTGAATATTCAGCTTTTCGTTCTGCATTTCAACTACCTGCATTTCACAGTGCCGCTACAATTCCCTCCAAAAGATTGTGGCATTAAATCAGTCTAAGCAAAGACACTGTCACTAGTTTCCCTACTGTGGGACTGCACTTCTTTTGGCCATTTTAGGCTTTCTGCCAACTCAGAGACCAGGCAGGAGAGCAGGAACAGAGATGAATTGAGCCTTAAGCAAGTAAGAGGCTTTGAGTGATGTAAGTGGGTAATGGGTAAAATTGTGCGTGTGGTTGGCTTTCGTTCCAGAAAACTGGCCCTGGGGAAGAATCTGAACTTGTGTTAATAGGGGAGTACAGTGCATTTGATTGTGCTTGCTTGCCAGATACAATTTCACACAAGCAAGATCCTGCAGCTATTTTGATAAGCAACCATTTTCATTAGAGATCTGTAAGGCTGAAATACGGCAACATTGCCAATACAGAAGTCATGCAAATGGAAATGAGTCTATGCTTCTGCAACTGACTCTCAGGCATGTTAACATATATTTGTTTAAAAGGCATTTTGCTAAATATATGTATGTATTTATTGTATATGTCATATTTAAAGGGAGTAATATTTAGACCTGGTTTCATAGGAACAGTATCTTCAACATCAGGCAACAAATATCTGTTACCAAGTTTTACATGAAGACGTTGCTTCAATTTTATTAATAAATACTGTTACTTCACATCTTCTATCCTCTGTCATGGAGATGAAGAGAAAAAATCTCCATGATAGCCTTCACATCACTGTTCATGGTGAGAAACCATTCAGTCCTCAGCACTCAGAAAGCACTAACTTCACTTAAAACAAAACAAAGCAAAAAATTATCAATGAGCAAATACTCCTGGGAATTTGGGTGAGAAACTATCCTAGGAAGCAGGAAGTAGCTAACCCTTGGGAACATCAACAAAGTGACAGAGCAAAAGGGAGAAGCTGTGCAAGGAAAAGGAAAGGCTGTTCAACTAACCTGCAGCTCCCTCTCCAGCCACAGCAAGTGGTACCTATGCCAAGTAACGAAGGCAGGTCCTTGGTGGGAGAAATCAATGCCTCTGAAGGGGCGGCCAGGACCTACAAAGAGATGATAAAACAAGCATTTAGGCATCAAACAAGACTGGAGAGGAAGATAGCACTTCCTTTTATTGTCTGGAGTGGAGTTAAACAAGAATCTTCAGCTCTGCATCTTTGAAAAGAGTGAACACATCAGAAGCTACATCACTTACTTGGGACAAGTGAAACAAACTCCTCTGTGGATATTTGCTTCAATGCTTATCAAAACTTCACATTCCCTAAAAAGTTGGATATTGTGAAGATTTCTACTCACTTCAGTGGGTTTTGATTTTAAAAAGATGTTTTACTTTCTAAAACCCTATCTCCTTGCTAATATGTGAATTACCTCATTCTCTTGCTCAGCTGCAACACTTACACCATGTATCTATCAAGAGAACCTCAGCATTCTCCTTGCCCATAGTAATCCAGAATCATTTGCCAACTTTCTTCAAATTGTGCTTGTTATTTCTTGCATAGTGCTTTTGCTGGGTGAGAGGTGAGAAGCTTCAAACCACATATGGATTTGTTTATCACTGTAGAAACCTTCAACTCACATGTGCATTTATTTACCATTGCAGCTGCACTAGAAGTTTCCCCTTTCCCTTTCCACATGACTGTCCTGTCCCCTGAAGAACATTTGCTTTCACTAGGACAGAGGCTGCTTCCTTCAGCCCTGCAAAATGGAGCTGTGTCAGAGGGGCAAACTGAATGATACCCACTACAGAGTAGCAGTCACCCTCCAGCAAGGAGACAGATATGGGCTGCTCAGCTTGCACATGGGACTGCCAGGTAGAAAAGCCATCACTGGTTGGTGCACCTCCTACAAGAAGTAGACTTTGTGAAATGGGCTGGTGTAGGTACTTCTGTCTAGAAAAGCAATGAGGCCTAGGAACCTGAATTTGGGAGAAAGCATAGGGTTAGATTCCCAAAACTCTAAGCTAGGTTTTAAAAGGTGACTGTGGTTAGTCAGGCAAATCCCATAATTGGTGACTTGGTGACTTGCTGAAAGACACAGAAAGTAGTAGCACTCTGGTCCCAAATATCTATGCATGGCCTGTGTCTTCACCACTTGCAGACCCCCTTTCCCACCGCCACTGCATCTACCTTGTCCTATGGACTGGGAACATCTTTCTGAAGTCAGTCGCTGCCTGACCACACCACAGTTCACTCAAGTGAAGACTGTGAATGCTTCCTGTCAGACTGAAGATGCACCAGGAGCTGGTGTGCTCCAGCTACCATGGGGTGTGGGGACCAGACCATAGCAGGTCCAAAGGACATCTCCCTTGAGTACTTATGGCCACCAGTTTCTTACCACCAACTGTTTCGTTCCACAGCTCTGTGCCTACTACTGGGGCTTTTGTTCAGCAATGGTATTTTCACCCTTTTGTTTACCTGCAGAGCCCACTGGAAAAGAAAAGCACTAACCCAAGAGCGTGTCTCTGACTGAGTAGTAATGGAGCCAAACAAAGTAGTTATAAATACTACAGTTGGCAATCTGCGGTTCCTCTCCGCTTGGACCAAGCAGACTCCTCCAGTGCTGAGTTGCAATGACGTAGTCTGGGTGAATGGTTGTCTTGGAACGGTCTAGAGCATCAAAGAACTGCTCTCTCTCTTCTGCTGTCAGGGAGTGGATGTCCTTCCTGACAACTGCTGGCTTCCTCCTGTTGCATTCGGGGCCGGTCCAGCCAAATTTGCATTCACCACAGTTGTACCCACCAAAGTTTCCTGGATCAAGAGGGAACAATCAGTCATGACATTATGAATCAGGGAAAACTAACAGTGCAATGTAGAATGAAGAATTAGTGCTCTTCTTCCCCAGAGATGCCAGTTCCTGGAAAGGACAGCAGCTGAGCAGACTTGCAGCTTTGCCAATTGACTAACCAGAAGGATGACTGGCTCGATTCCCAGAGCCACAGCAGGGCCAAGAATCACAGTCAGCCAGTTGGGGAAGTGCTGGGTAATGGGCTTGACGCCCTGAGGTGCTCAGAGCTCTGCAAAGCCCTCAGGCACGTGAGGACTCTCACTGAACAGAGAGCTGAGCAATTGAGGTTAAGCCGGTGATGAAGTGCTTTGCTCAATTGGCTCTCAAGTACTCCTCTGCTTCCAGGATCAAAACCAAAACAGGGTCAGTTCACACGGATCCTTAAGCACAGAAAAAAAATCCCTAAACAAAACAGTTCTCTTAAGGACAAAACTTATGTGAAACTAGTGCCTCTCATCAGTGTATCTGGGGCCCAACAGAAACCATGACAAACACCAGGGCTGCTGCTGGTCACGCTTTAAGCATTATTAAACGGTGCTGCAATAACAGCCTGAGAAACACTGCAGTACTGTCATTCCCCGCGGGCATCACTCCTAAGACAAGTAATCAGGTCCACTCGAGGATATTAGCTCAGACTCTCCTGATGAGATGAGAGAGCCCAGGAAAGCAGAGCTTGCTTTAAGTGTGGCCTCTTGCATGCTGTGGCAGACAGCTGGCAGCAGCAGAAAGGCCCTGCTGGATCTTACTCCCCCCTTTCTGGGGGAGCCTGGGAACAACCAGCCATTCCCACGGTACACACCTGCCCCCTGCCTGTGTGCCGGCAGGCTGCAGCAGTGTGGGACATGGGGCAACGCTGCCAGGGGCAGGGGGGAGCAGAATGGCAACAGGGTTCCTCTGGGATCTCCACGCTGCTATCAAAAATCTGCACTGACTCTTTAACCTGTTCTCAACCTCCCCTCCAACTCCCCACACGTTCATTCCACAACAACCATGACAACTGTTTTCCAAAATGCCACAAAATCTCACTGCTCACCACACATATTGGTGCTGCTAGAACCAGGACTAACATGGGGATGAGAAAGTGTCTTATGAAATGTTCCCAGATGGGCAGATGGGAACAGGCTTGAGCCTATGACCAGAACAACAAAAAACATTAAAGAAAGATTTCAGATTGCTGGGGGCTACAGGGCTTATTACCAAATTCAAAGACCACCAGGGTTATAAGGGCTGTTACCAACAAGGCTCTGAAGCTTATGTCTAGCTTTTAGGGTAAGAGCTGCTCAAATGTGTGGAGACTCCAAGAACATATGAGACCTGCCAAGAACATATGAGGACTCTTACTGCAGACTTTGGACCAAAGGTAGGTTGGTTATGGTTGTTTCAGAGCCCCTGAGATCTCTAAGTTTACATGCTGTCATGAAGCTGAGGATCAGTGCTCAGTTAAGGGACCACTAGCAGGAAGGCTTCACTGCGGTTTTGGACCATGCAATCCCGATGGCATCCCATGAGGACAATTTCCAGATATATGGCTTATATTTTGTCATGATGCAAGTAGAAGCAGCTGGGTTCAGCTGCCATATTCCAGCTATGAGGGAAGGCACCCAAAGCCAGGGGTCTGCACTGGCTAAAGGGATGAAAACATACACCAGAAAAAGCAAGTAGGTTATAGTTATATGAAACAAAGCAGATTGTGTGGATTGTATGGATATGGGGGGGTAAGCAACATGAAAGATTTATTTGATCACAGTATCCTCAGGGTCCCATCAAAACAGCACAATTACTGTTATCAATTCAGTGTACTCCACCATCTGTGTGTTGTTCATTCTTCATGACTCAGCCTAGCTATTAGGGCCCATCACATACTCCAGCCTGAACTGACCAGATGACAAATATCAAGAATATCTTGCAACATTGCCTAATTAGGCCATGTATACTGCTCAAGTTTCAGTCATGGACCATGAACTTCTGGAAAGCACCTGTTGACCCCTCACACTCAGGTACAATTCAATCCTTAAGAGAAGGAGGAAAAAGCAGGAATTAACCATGAAAAGATTTGCCAACAACCTCTTTTGAGACTGACAGTTATTCCTCCAGTCATTTAAGGGACCACTCTACTCCCAGTGCTGGATAAGCATCACATTGAAATACAGCACTAACAGAACCAGAGGCAGTGCAGGATCAGGTTTGTTCTGTCTGGGCTGGTACCAGAACAAGACACTCTCAGTCACTTGTTGAGGCTCTGATGGTGCCTATTCCTCTCTCAGGAAGGGCCCTTTGAATCTGCAGGTCTTGATGCCTGAAATAATTTTATCAGACAATATCTGTATTTTAGGTATACTCTATGCACCTCCTCAGGCTCTGAAAAGAAATTTACAAAAGCCTGAAATGATGAGTTATCTTCATGGAAGAAAACTTTTCTCCAACTGTATGTGTCTGGAGCCAGGTGGACCAATGATTTGTCACCTGTTTCCCTTGGGCAGGTGCTAATTATATCCAAGTGATGCTCTGCAGGATTTTCTCTCTTAACCACCCTTATCTGTGAAGGAATCCAAGGACTCCATTCTTTCCATCACTTCCCCAGTCACTTTTCTATGAGGCATGAGCTTTTACTAAGGGAGGAGGACTGCAGTGGAGACTTACAAACAGGACATGATTTCTAGGCAAAGTGGTATTTCACACTGCAACATTTCTGCCAATTGTATTGAACGTTTTTGTCACATCCTCAGGTCTATTTGGCCATGTTCCATTGTCAGAAACACACAAAACCACAAAACTTCATTATATCAGAACTTGCTTTTTGTCATTTTCTTTCAACAGGCTCCATGCATCACAGGACTGCTGCTATGCAGCAGCTGAAATGGCAAGAAAATTATGGTGGTCTGTGGGATTTCCCATAATTCAAAGAGAAATTACTGCAGGAATCAGACCCAGCTTTTTTTTGACCCACCCAAACCACTTTTTCCGCATTTGTTTCTAAAGGACGCTACCAGGCCACTGATCTGGAAATTATGCATTACTGTTTCCAGAAAGTTCATTTACTGCCATGTGCACATCCCACATGACAGCATTGTGAAATGCTGGTCTCTTACAACTTAACTTTCCTGTCTGCTATGCTAGTGATAGTGGACTTCAATGGTACAGCTCTACCAGAGCAGGAAAAATAATCTCCTGATAGCAGGATATAGTGCACGGCAGATATTTTCAATAAGGCAGTGAGACCCTTTCAAGACCCTTTTGCACACAGGAACTCTAGGAACATGCAAGGATTCATGCCTTAGCATTTTTTCACCTTCAGTGATTAACACATAGGAACTCAGTGCACAACCCTCCTGAGGCTCTGCCAGGGACAACAGAGATTATTATCATCTCTTGTGGTTTCCAGAGAATATAGTGTGGGAGGTCATTCTGGTACACAGGAAGGAGATCATATCACTGTTGGATGCTCCCAGCTTGTTCCACTGTTTCCAGCAATGTCCACTGTACTGCCACCGGTCAAAATATCATCTGTGTATTCTCCATTAATCCTTTTGTCTGGAGATGGGATCACATGCCTGGGGAGCTGCCTTCTTCTGTACCCAATCTCAGCAACACTTCAGGTGTTTTCTCAGTCAAGTTGGGTGAATCTGACTGTTTCTGTAGTCACTATGGCCATGCTACATCTCCCAGTGGGTCAATCCATGGGCATGGCACTGAGAAAAGTACACTTCTTATGACCTGACACTCAGTATGTGCTCACACACATCACTGTTGTATGCTAACACCAGTCATCACACCCCACTGTAGCTGCTTCCCAAGCCTGGGAGTTGCCTGAGCTCATGGATTTTCTACCCCTTAGTGGTCATAACATGTGGGTGGCCTTCAGTCACTAAACATAACACAAATTAAGAGCTCCATCAACTTAGTGTCTTTTCTTCAGTAAAAATTAACGCACTCAACACTTACCATCTTCTGCCTTGTTTTAGTGTACCAAGATGACACCCAGGCAGCTGCCATGCCTCTTCCTTCTATAGAGACCAGTTTTAATGTTCATCATTTAATGCTCTCAGATGGGGAGAAAGGACTCCTCTTCAGACTTCTTTAGCTATTGCATTAAAACAGGAGTTACATTAGATTTGAAACACCTGCATACTGCAATTTCTCAAGGCTGGGATCAGGACTGCTACCATGTGGGACAAATGGTGAGCTCTTCTCTCTTTTCTAGCTCTTCGTTTGGACATCCTCACAGGCAGTAGGATGTGGAAGATCTGTACCTACACTGGCTTTAATAGGGTCATCTATTAAATATGGTTATAATTTAGTATTACCCCACAGACACATTACCCTACAACAAGTAAATTAAGCGTATTTTATAACCCAAAATCTTCAAAAGCCCAATCAGCTACATGGCTTAACTGACTATTTGATTACAGCTAAAGAATAGATGCTAAATCATCTGTCCCCAGCATGAATATATTGCACAGGAATTCGAAAGGATTTTTTTTCTCTCAAAAAACTTCCATTAAAAATAGTAATGTTCAGTATGCCCATATGTAAACCTTAGAAAGTGGAAGCAGAAAAAAAGAATGATAATTATGTTTAATTCCTCAGTGAACTCAAACTACGTCATTGTTTAATCACTGTCACAATCTGTACTAGCAACCACATGACTGACTGCAGTGGTTTTTCACAATAGTCTTCTGTACTGAGTTTTTAAAATGCTATACCAGATCTGTATCCCAGAAATACGTTATCCTTTAGAACTCAAAATAGCATTTAGTTCACAAGTCTTCTAAAACAGTTTTCTTCTAAACTAAATTTAACTATATCACTGAAACACTGCTTTGTTGTGTAAACAGCTACAAGTCTCAATATTCAAGGTTGGACTCACATTTCTATCACTTGGTCTAATTCAACACATACACCTTCTTGAAAAAACAAATTAGCACATTCCCATTCACACATACTGCACACTGTAAGGATCTGTCAGGTAGTTTCAGCTTAAGAGTTTATATAAATTGAATAATATGAGG